>JAUTXW010005246.1:445000-627500 GCA_030620095.1 Kuschelorhynchus macadamiae | reverse complement strand
GTGTTTTCTGATTTTTTCATAATGTTGGTGACCTTTGGACCCGCACGATAAGACTGCATTCGACTATACTTTAATTTTCCTTATGGTTACCAGTTCGGTTTCTAACCCAGGGTGACCTGTGATGTATGGAAAGATTTTTTTTTGCCTTCATCGTCTAGTTATTTAATTAATGATATTTTCGCATCTTTACCCTAGCCATCAGTTTATTTTCTAAAAAAAAAATAAGAAACCTTTCAATCTGGATGAAAACTCGTACCCTTCTCAATATAAAGGGTGACTATGTCACAATTAATACTTGCTCAAAATTTGAAATTATTCTAATCCATTTTGTTTTGCTTACAAAACAGTCATTCCTATGTAATACTTGATTTCTGTTGAGAATTTGAGGTAAATTGGATAATTAGTTTTTAGTAATAATTTTTCGCTAGGCCGCCCTATTGGATTTTTACCAGAATATTACTAGGTGAACTCTATACGACCTTTAATTTTTGACAAACATTTTAACTCAATCGGATAAGTAGTTTTTTAGCCACGCCGGCGCCGTGAACTAACAGACATACCAGCGAACAAACCGAGGAATTGATAAATCGCATATTATGCTAGCAAGTGCGTGAAGTCAACTTTCATACACGAATGCGATGTTTGGTTCTTCAGAGATCACATTAAAGATTAATGTTTAATTAAAAGATTAAAAGTTTATCTGGGACATGAGTATATTAAAGTCTTCATGTACGTGTTATACACTTTTTCTAGGACCGTAAATAAAACAAAAATGCAAATAAAAACTAAAGTAAAATTATTTATTTTTCTCCTTTATGACAATTGTAATTATTCTTAGTCACACTGAACACTGTTTTTTCTGACATTTTGACCATTTGTGCCTAAAATGAATGGCGGTGGCAGTCAATTTAAGGTACGGTCGTAGATAAACATATTTTTGAAATTTGTGGACGCTAAAACGATGTATAAAGCCTGGGAGGGCGATTTTTTTTTCACGATAACAAACATATTATTTGGCCGCCATTTTGTTCCGCCACCTTGAATTAATACCACCATATTACCTGTTCTTCTCTATACCAGAATTAATTCTTGCACAAAATTTGAAACCAACATATTAAGTAGCTTTCAGGCTGAATTCTTAAAGCCGCCATTTTCTTTCTTGGATTGATACCAAAATTTTACCAATTGATTCCTACTTAATATTTGATTTTTTGCCCCTGTCAACGCCGCTAGATTTTCCTCAGCAATCCAAGAGTTGGAGTTGCGTTGTGATAATACTTAAAAAGTTTCAAATAACACTTAATTAAACTCCCACCTGAATACTATTAGGAATAGGAGCTTGATTCTCGCCTACGATTGGTTGTATATTATTTTATTTGAAATTATAAATATGAAAGAGTAAAAATCGAGTTGAAAGGGCAAAACTGGTAAAGCTGGAGCATAGTATTTTTCTATCGCTATAGCGTTTGGCTAATGACCTTCTGACCTTAAAGGGATTTGCAGTTAATTTAATATATAAAAATATTAGAGTTCATTTAATTTTTTATAAATATGTAATACAAAGGCAATTAAAGCAGTTTTAAATTCATTATTCTATTCCTATATGAAGACATTTCTAGGACGTACAAAATAAATCAGGAGTGGGGTAATGCTCCACCTCGCCAACTTGTTTTTACGGCCCTGTATTAAGGTTATCCCGTGTTTTATTTCACTTTTTACGACATCGAATTGTTAAGTTTCAGAATTTTACATCTAACTATCCTTTTCGTCCAACAAGTTTATTTTTAATTCGTTTGCAATTAAACTAACAAGGGCGTTGTATTTAAATTCTAGGTTTCAATTACCATATTAAGAAATGTTTTCAGCATTTAGTAACTTACGTGGGTTATTGTTCTTGTTTTCTTCTTTTAAAATTATCGGTCTTAGCTACCAGGGCTATTTAGCCGTGTTCTTGTTTCAATATTGTTTTTTATTATGTTTCAAAGTTAGTAAATTTATAATTTAGTATCTTTAGGGCTTAGTCTAAGAATAATTCGATCCTTACACAATATACAGTTAAATCTCTCTCCTACATTAATAATTAGATGAAAACATATTTACTTTCAGAAATTAGTAATATACAATATCGATATATTTCTCAATTATTAGGAAAATTACTGGGTTGAACTTAAAATTTTTTTTAAGACGCTTAACTTGACAATAAAAATTAATATTAACTAGGTAATTGTAATGAATACATTTGAGCCTACTATTCGGTTAAGGTGTTTTTAAATTTCTGTTAAAAGGCTAGTTCTTATTTGAAATGATAAAAAATACAAATAACTCTAATCTAGGGGTGGCCAGACTATTGGTACGTGCACCAGAGAGTGCATATGACAACATCTACCTGGTGCAATCTTCTCAGCTCCTTAAAAATTTTATTCGTGGTTCTAAAAGTTACTGCATCCGTTGCGGAAATAAACTATTAGCTATATATATATATATATATATATATATATATATATATATATATATATATATATATATATTCTACTATATTTTTTTTTAATTTTCTTGATTTAAGGTCAATTTAAAAACTTTACAGGTATACTTTAAATCATATATTTGCCCATAAATATGATGTAGTTAGATAACGTTTCGACCGCACTTCGGTCTTTTTCAAATCTAAAAATGGAGAAGGGCGTAGAATTTTAATTTAGTATTTTTACATTTAATATTTTATATTGTTAGTATTATCTTAGAACGTAAACTATTAAGGAAAGTACATTTATTTTTAATTTTATAAAAATGGAAAGTGAATATTTTCCTTCTTACCTCAATACGTAGAATTATTCAAAACGGCACAAGATGTCACATTTCCACATATATACATACACATCGATACAATTAAAATACACATATTATGTTAAAACATTAAGACATCACCGTGGTTATTCCAGTATTGAAATATAAAAATATAAAATTTATTGACGTCCTTCTTATCATTGATAGCATTTTTGCTTTTTTGTATTTTGACCATCTCAAAAAATTCTCTTTTTTTAGTTTGCGGTTCGGATTTTAAGATTTTGGTGTTACTATAATCAAAGGTATGTTTTTTTGAATTTTCATGATTTGTTAGAGCTGTCATGTCTTTTTCGTCATATTTGTGACCCTTCAGTCGGTTTTCCAAGTATTGGCTAGATTGGCCTATGTACACACTGTTGCAATCTTTGCAGGGTATTTCATGAATAACATTACTTTTTTTGTTTTTTGGGATTTTGGATTTTAATCTGGAAAAATTATTTGATAGTAGATTGGAAGCCTTGTGACAAGTTTGAATATTATATTGTTTAAATAATTTTTGAAGTGGTTGGGATAAGCCGTTTATAAAGGGTAAAGATATAAATTTTTTTGTGTTTGAAGTCTGATTATTTTTTGTGTCGTTCGAGTTATAAAATTTGTGGATTCTACTTTTAATGGTTTTATTTATAAGCTGTTCGGGATAATTATTTATTTTTAGAGCAATCCAAAATCCCAAAAAACAAAAAAAGTAATGTTATTTATGAAATACCCTGCAAAGATTGCAACAGTGTGTACATAGGCCAAACTAGCCAGTACTTGGAAAACCGACTGAAGGGTCACAAGTATGACAAAAAAAAAGCGACAGCTCTAACAAATCATGAAAATTCAAAAAAACATACCTTTGATTATAGTAACACCAAAATATTAAAATCCGAACCGCAAACTAAAAAAAGAGAATTTTTTGAGATGGTCAAAATACAAAAAAGCAAAAATGCTATCAACGATAAGAAGGACGTCAATAACCTGAATAAATTTTATATTTCAATACTGGAATAACCACTGTGATGTCTTAATGTTTTAACATAATATGTGTATTTTAATTGTATCGATGTGTATATATAAATATGTGGAAATGTCACATCTTGTGCCGTTTTGAATAATTCTACGTATTGAGGTAAGAAGGAAAATATTCACTTTCCATTTTTATTAATTTAAAAATAAATGTACTTTCCTTAATAGTTTACGTTCTAAGGTAATACTAACAAGATAAAATATCTCTAAAGTTTTCTACAAGTGAATGTTCTCATAATAAATAAAATTGAAAATCTTAAGATATAGAATCAGCGTTTGAACGTAAATTGCAAAAAAAAACTAGTTGTGACATTATGCTCAACATAGTAGTCATTTTTGTACTACGAAAAATATTCACAGATTTAGAATATCACAAAAAACCACGTTAATATAAATGTATATAAGGATGCTCTATATTTATTCTTTAAATGGCCCGATTATTGGGAAGGCAGAAGTTTATCAAAGTTTATTGATACAAGAAATATGGAAGATTGAAAAGTGAGTTATAGAACTTATTTAACAGTTCATATTTTTGTTTTAAAACGAAAGCAGTTTGCAAAAATGGTGAAACCCTAAAAGTACTAGCCAACTCCGTACCTCAAACAAAACAGCATAATTCGTAAATAATAGAACAAACCGAGCTAGAGCAGAGAAAACATTTCCCATATAATATGTTAAAATAACTTAATTAATTTAGATTTAATTAGCTTAACTTTAATTTTAGATAAATCTTGTAAACCCAGATTCAGATTGTCATATACTTAGATTTATGTGAAATATATATATATATATATATATATATATATATATATATATATATATATATACACAAGTTTTTCTAGAAAACTATCTATAAATTTCCGAGATCATTCAATATTCTACTCTCATAGAGAAAAGATACTTGAAGACGCCTCGAGCAAGGACTTAAAATTTAATTTAGCTTGGTTTTGGTCCTAATCGCTTTAACAATATTTCTTATAAAAATAACGACTTTTTTATTTAAGGAAACAAATTCTAATTTAAATTGTACTATATATATTTTTTCAATGATAACGGCCTGGATGCGAAAACAAGGCGCTCGAGGTACGCAAATTATATCTATACATTTTCAAATTCCTTAAACCTAAAAAATTATATAAGGCGTAATTCTAATCTTCTCATAATAAGTATATTGATAGTAGAGTGTAAACATTTGACAGCAGGTAAGTAGTTCAAAAATCTACAAAGGAGCCCTTTTTAATATTATTTACATATGAAACCAAAATGTTATTTACTAAGATAATTATTATTTTTAAAATACAGTTGTAAAAGTGTTTTTGCAAATTTTTAAGTACCCAAATGAACTTTTCTTTACTTTAATAAAGAAACAATAAATTTGACAAGCGCAAAACAGTCAAACAAATTATGCAAGTGTATGAGAAGAAAATTCTGTAAAGTAGAATGTGGGTATTACGAAACCACGTTTTCTTTCTTTGGGATGAAAGAAAAATTGTATCGGTTTCCGTTAATTTGTTTTCACCAATCAACTCATAATTATTGCATTATGCACATTTTACTTTCTATAAATGTTCTTTTTTCTGGTTCTAAAGATACTGGACTTGGTACTCTTATCTTTAAAGACAAACACAAGACAAATGTAGTGCAAAGAAAAAGGTAATCTTATTATAAAGTACACATTGTAATGAACACCACTGAAATTTTGAAGCAAGCAGGTATCATGTATTTGATGTCGTATAAAACCCTTTTTGTAAAACTTTTTAAGGTCAATATTATTTCCTTTTTTTTACATTTAATATTTACTATAATGTTTAGGGTCTTCTCCTAAAATTTCCCTCTGTGCGAATGTAACATGTTTCCGTATTTGGAAAATGTACAAATAATTCCCTCTAGTTACTATGTCTAACTAATATTTCAGAAATCCATAGATCTCTAGAGCAATACACTCCAAATGTCATGAAAAATAAAACTTTTAGTTCATCACTCATGGTTTGCTTATGCCACTATCATTTTTTAATAATAAAATTTTGAAAAATTACTTTTTGTTGCATATATCATTTTAAATCTATATCTTGGAAGTTAGACCTTGTCCAAATGTTCTTCGATATGAATTGGTATTCGGAGATTACAAATTAGAGTCGTACACTACAAAAAAATAATCGGTAAATTTCCTTTACCCGGAACTTCCCTCGTTATGATTTTTTTCATTTATTAGGAATAGTAAAGTATGTCCCAGTTTAGTTCAGAACGTAATGACAATGTATATGTGTTACATATAATGCCTTTTCAAAAAATTTTATTGGATGCCATTTTCTTCGATCATATTGGATTCCTACCAATATTTTACTAGTTTCTTTCTACCTATAGCACACTTGACTTTTGGGCATAATTTAAAATAAATTCAATAAGTTGTTTTTACAGTGACACATCCCGCCATTATGTTACGTCATGTTGAATTCGTACCAGTTTATCCTATTTTCAAATTAAATTTTTCTGCAAAATTTGAAGTTAATTAAACAAGATTTTTTTACGTTGATTCTTTTCAATTTTATTTGGCCGTCATTTTATTTCGCCATCTTTATTTCGCATCACAACTTTACGAGTTTACCTCTACATCACTCTTAATTCTTGTACAAAAATTGAAATTACTTTAAAAAGTAGCATTTTCAGGCTAAATTTTTAAATATTAATAAAATAACCCACCACCACCATTTTATTTTTTTATCTTCGTATCAAAATATTACCAGTTCATTTTTATGTAAAAATTGGTTTTTGTTCAAAATTTGAGATAAATAGTTTTTTTAGAATAATTTTTTTAACATTGTTTCGTCATATTGGATTTTTACCAAAATGTTACTAGGTCATCCCCATATGACCCTTAATTTCAGACGGACCGACGGAATTGATAAAACATATTTTTTGGCATCTGGGAACGCTAAAACGTGAAGATTTTAAAACCTGAGAGGGTGATTTTTTCCTAGTTGATCTCTATCCCATACTTTAGTAGATTTTCAGGTTGAATGTTTAAATATTCTATTATGTCGCCATTTTGTTCCACCATCTTAGATTCGTAACAAAATTTACTTGTTGATTCCAACATAATATTTGATACTTGTGCAATTTGAGGAAAACTAGATAACTAGTTTTTTTAATAATTTTGTTTTGCTATATTGGATGTTTACCAAAATATTACCAGATCATTACCATATAACCCTTAATACTTATGCCGCGAATTGACAGACAGACAGACCGAGATCGACAGACGGACCGAGGGAATTGATAAAACATATTTTTTGGAATCTAGATACGCAAAAATGTGAAAATATGTAAAACCTGAGAGAGTGATTTTTTTCACGATTGCAAACATTTTATTTTGCCGCCATTTTGTACATCCATCTTGAATTAGCACCACAATTTTACTAATTTTAGACCTATATCATAATTAGTTGTGGCGCACAATTTTAAATCTATCCATTAAGTAGTTTTGTAGACCGAATTTTTAAATATTTTATTTCAAAATTTGCCATTTTGTTTCGCCATCCTCGATTCGTACCAAAATTATACCAGTTGATTCCAACATAATACTCTGATATTTATGCAAAATTTGAGATAAATTGCATAAGTAGATTTTTTAATCATAATTTTTTTAACCTTTTGCTAGGCCACCAAATCGAATTTTTATCAAACTATTTTCAAGTCATCCCCATGACCCTGATCAAAATTTGAAGTCAGTCGGTTAGGTTAGGTGTGAAACATATCTTAAGAAATTAATTCAGGTTTATCAAAATCGGGTTCAAACAAATTTCGATGTCCGAAATAAGGTAGTTTACGAGGTACCACGCCTCAATGGTAAAAAGTTTCCTTATAGCGTTGACAACAGTAAACTAAAATATTAAAAGGAAGTTTTATGGAACCTAAAGTACATTAACTCGTGCTATGCCCTTTTCTAGACAAACGAGACCAATTTTCATAGTTTCTGAACTTTCGCAAAATGCTGTTTTTCTAGTTTCTGTAGTTTTACACAGGGTTTATATTTGATACACGTATTAACTATTAATTTGCTTACATTTTACATAATTTTTCCTTGAGCCTATTATTACGAGTTCTCTTAATGAAAAACATTTCTTTACAACAACATAAATAACTCTCTCTGTCAGGCACGGGGAAGCTTACCCCCCATTATTTTATTCTGTTGACAAAATCATATCATCATCATCATTTGTCAATAAATTAATTTCGTTTAAAGACGAAGTGTCCAGACTTAGAAACTAAATATGAATGGTACATAAAGGTGCGGACTTTTTTTAGCTTTCAGTTGGGTTTTTCTCTTTTAGTTTCCCTTCACCCAATATTTTCTCTTCAGTGCATACCTGGGCTCAATAGAACAGAACACGACTACTATGCGTTAACACTACTATTTTCCTATATGCCTGATTCGAAATTTCGTCCTTGACCTGAATGAAGGTCTAGTGGAACTCCATGACTACTGAGGGCTTCTTTAACCAAAACTTGATCGGTTGTTGTAGCTTCCCGTTTCGCGAGAGCAAACGTTCCAGGCTATTTACTAAAGTAATGTATGACAACTAGGGTATATTTTTTACGTCGGTCAGACCAACTGATGTTTTATTATTTTAGTGATTCTCGAAATATTCTCCTGAGGCCTTTACTTACAGTATTGATGTGATATATTTAGCACCATTCCTTGAAGTTATCATGATAACTAAACGGACCCAGTAGAGTCATATTCCAAAGTGCTGTCCAGATTTTCAGCCATTTACTCCTTGTAATATGTCCTGGATTCTTTTTCTGGGGACTTATAATTATGTTTCAGTGATCTGTTCATTAGCAATTTCCTAAATTCGTTTAAACAAACTATCCTCAAAGATCAAAAAATCTCACTGAGCTGACAGCATCTTCTTAAGAGTCGTACTGTTGTAATTTTCCTCTGCTTCCTGCCCTTCTGGGATTTTTATTTCCATAAGCCATTTTAATGCAACAAGGTCCATTCTAATCAGAAATTTTGGCATATGATAATATTTGTGGAAATGGTCCACGGCTTATACCATCCCTAGTAATTTTCTTCTTACGAGAATAATGTAATAATACACGAGTGTAGCACTCTATTAAATAATCTTGAAATTGTTGGGTTCGCGATAAAACAGCTTCAATGGTCACATCGCTTAAATCTGTATCCAAAATAAAAATACCTTGTTGTTGAAGGAAAGTTAGAAATGGACTAGACCATAAAGATTTCATTATTCTAAAAGCAGTACCACGTTCTGAAGTCCAGTTATAGGCAGTTTTCCAGTTGATTTATATAGTGCAGCTGCAATTTTTGCGAAATTATCTACAAACCGTCGGCAATATCGGCATTATCCTAAGAATCTTCGAAATTCACTTTTTTTATGGGTAATAGCCCATCTTTTACGGTTTTGATTTTGGTTTTATCGATCAGAATTCTTTTGAAACAATCGACTGTACGTGTTCAGTGTCGATGCTATGCTTTACAAAGTTTGTTGTACAGGTTTGGCCGTCTCCAGTTTCAAATATGTAGCCGTCACTTAACATAAAATCCATGGCCTTGTAAAACTATTTTTTTGGCAAATATTTTTCATGATTTTTTTATAGCTTGCAAAATATTCTCGTTAGCATGTTTTTCCTACTTTCCGATTCAGTTTTGGCCATGTCACAACTAAGTATCTGACTGGTTGACGTATTTCCTTGGATTGCTGTTAACTAATGTCTGTATCAGCTCATCAAAGTATCCAGACGTATCTTAATGAGGGCATCCTTTTCGTTTAACAAAACCTTCGTTTCCAATTTTTATAGTATTCAGGTTAGGTCTAAATGATAACCCGTGCTCTTCAATTGGTAAATAAATGGGGTTGGCCTTCTTCGTTGCTCCAATTATTGCTTGTTGCTGCGGCCTGATACTGCCGCAAGTACATAGACCACGAAGTTAACTTTTGGTGGTTTGATTTTAAATTAGAAACTGCCAGTGGACTAGTTAATATGTGCTTTTTCAATTTACTCATTTTTTTTCAAGATCTTCTACTTTGTTGTCAACCTCTTTTACTTCCATTTTAACTTGTTTTACTCCTACTCCAAGATCATCGCTTACTTTGTCAATACTTTTTTCAATTTATACCTTGACATGACCTATTTCTCCGTTGACGATAGTTATGAGTTTTGAGAGCTACATTGATCTTTTCTACAGCAGTCTGGATCCAGTCCTGCATCTTTTAGCCCCATGGTCGTTTGCAATTTTTTTCCGGCCGAGCATATCTTTCTTTCTGTCACTTGTTTTTTTGATTCATTTGGAACCTTCTAGAGACGATTCTGTTTTTTCTGTTTTTCTGTCTCTATTTTAGCCTCCAAATCTTGCAGCTATTTTAAAATTCACTGTTCTTGCTGTATTTTAGTCTCTTCGGCTTCTCTTTCTTGTTTTCTCTATCTCGATCGGTTGGCCTTTAACAAAATATCCTGCTTTCCATATAGTTTTCTTAGTTGTTTTTCAATTTTCTTCATTTATTTCTCCATTTTAGCTTTTTATTTAATGTTCTCAAGTAAGTAATTTTATTTCTTTAGATTTTTTTTAACATGCTAACATGAATTTGGATGGGTATTGCTTAGTTTTAAATTAGAGCCTCTCGTTCAGTTCCAAAATAGAATAACCTAGAATTTTTTTAAATGGCTTTGAGAAGGTCTTCAATGGGTCGAAAACATTATAGTAAAATTAAAAAAACTTAGGATATTGTTTTGTTTCGAAATAGAATTTTGTAGAAGCTCATTGGAAATTCACTATGTAGTTATAATCAGGTCAGGTCACAATCAGGTACTGATCACCCTTCGAATTTTGTGATGTTCAGACTAATTTTCTAATTATCTGAATGATAAACATTTCTTTACAACAACACTAACTTTTTTAAATACTCATTACAATATAACATAATTACTAGCTGTTAACATATCTGTTATAAGACTCTGAATCATCTACATCCCTCTCGTTTTATAATATTTTTATGAATAATATATAATTTTATAAACTTTCAGAACGCTCTCGATATAGAATGACGCGATTTTTTACTTTTAACCAACGTACATAAATATGTGATCACTCATTATTTTAAGGCCATAAGTATCATTTAGTTTTATTACAGTAGTTTTTTTTTACATTTATAAAGGAACCATGGTGCAAGAGGATAACGAATCAAAGTTTGAAAATGACCCGAACATGCAATTTGGACAATTCCTTTCCCATCCACCCCCTGGAGAAGAAGTCGTGATTTCCGGTAAGTTCTCTTTATAATGCTGTTAGTAGATTTAACTTATTCATTAAGTATACAGGGTGTCCCATATTTGACCAAACATTAGGCATATATTTGTGGGACTAAAATAAATAATTTTATAAATATTTGAGTCCATAGTGGAGTGCGACTAGTCCTGAAATAAAATATGTGTATGGCAGTTTTTATTACCTGATAGTAAGAAGTAGAGAGTATTGGGATAGAAACGGAGGTATTTCAAGAATCACAATACTCTGTACTTCTTGCTTTCAGGTAATAAAAACTGCCAAACATGTTTTGGATAGTACTGCATTGATTTCTTTCCTAATTTTTGGTATCAACAAAAAAATTGCTAGTTTTACTTACATCAAAATCTTACTCCTAAGGCATCTCAACAAAAAAGTATAATAGGATGGGATCAGGAGACATAGCTGACTAGTTTAATTCTCCAGAGCGAGACATGATTTTTTAGGGTATAATCAATTAATGACTTTTATTTAACTCCCAGCTGTATTAGCAGTGGCGCTATTGATGTATCCTGGTTATAACCAGGGAATTCTTGTAAGTGAGGTAACAAAAAATCTCTGAGCGTCTCATAAACACGGTCACTTTTCAAAATAATGGTCTATTCTCATAAAAGTACGGAACGATAATTCTTACGACATACATTATTCGAAAAATGTTGAGCTATTTTATTTCGATTTTTTAAAGGACAATAAAGACAGTTTTTGCTTTTTTTACGGCACCTGAAAGAGGACCTCGTTACTGAGAGAATATTTGTATGCATTGCGTCGTTACTAACGTCTATTTATGGAATTATTTGCATAAAGGTCTAGCACTAATTCGATTTTGTAGACATGAAATTTTAAATCTCTCCTCAGAATTGCGGCAATACGCACATCTACCAAGTATCAAGTTTTCAGGTGTTTTTGCAGACTTTTTACTTCTATTAACGTATGATTTTCCTGAGCTTCCACTAGAGGCACTTCTGTAAGAATTGTTGTTCTTAAGGAAAGTATAAATCCTCTATTTTTACTAACCATCATTCTATTATCAATCATGGCTTACTTGGTTGCAGGATTTTGCATGGCTGTTTATTCTGATATAAAAGAAATCCTGTTCGGACATCTTGCATGTGACGAAAAAATGTAAAGTGTCATTGGAGTTGAGGACACAGAAAGTACTTCATCTTACTATTATTACATTGTGACTGCTCCACGAAGTAATTTATCAAATAAATGTATATAACTGCTATCCAAAATTGGTTTTCTTAAATTTCTGTACTCAATGTTATTTTTTCCTTTTTAATTCATATTTTAAAAGCATGGTTGTAAAATGTGGTAGTAATTTATTATATTTTTAGTTTTTTTTTTCTTATTCTGATAATCATGTCGTTACTACTTTTGGTTAAAAAAAATATCAGGATGGAGGTTAAAAAAATAGCAGGGCCCCACCCTGATATCCTATTTTTTTGCTCTATTTTGAAATGTGTAAAAATGTATATGTCATTTCAGAAAAATGACAAACCTTATTAAAAAATTAACTTTCCCTTCGCAAATTAATCTGAAAAACTAGAGCAATAAATTTTGAAGCATATTCACAATTTTTTATATTGTTGCCATTTTTAATATAGGTTAATTAAAGATCAAATAACTAATTAAAGAGAAACTACTCTTTTTATTTTACTTTAGTATTAGGCCCCTTGCTGGCCATCATAGGCCCTTGAAAATAATTTGCATTAATTTCTTTTGGCCACTTTTACTTTTTTTTCCAAAGCTATACGATGACCGGTTTCGTAAGTACTTTATATTAAAAAATGATAACTTTACATTTAGATAAGATTTCCTAGAAACCTTATACACGTTTCTACATCAAAATTATTCTCAATCAAACGATACAATACAATTTTTTTTTATCTAAGTATCATACGATTTATCACTAGAATTTAATAATGTATTGTCATTTTAATTTATTCTTTCTTTTTTTTAATTTCATAAGAAATGTTACTACACTTTAAAGTACGCCATATGAGCCATTATTTTTATAATTAAGTAACTTGGAAGAGTATACTTTTGAGATGCTACCAAGTGTTTCTGTCGTTAATAGATCAAAAAATCAATAGAAAGTGCAGGTAAATACAGATCATAATCCTTTCATAACAAAAAATCGTTTTATTTTCTAGGTATGTCAGGGGCATTCCCGCTATCCGAGAATATAGAAGAATTTAACCATAACCTTTACAATAAAATCGAAATGATTACTCGATCGCACCAAACACATCCAGAACTTCCGACAGTCCTTGGAAAGATGAAAGATGTTACAAGATTTGATACAGGCTTTTTTGGTTAGTGTCCTTTTGCATCATTTAATCATTTTAAACATAAGTATAAAATATTTCATATCCACTTATAAATTTATATATGGTCAATTCTTAGAGATGTTCAAATAAACCGGTCTGCCTAAATTCACATTTTAAATTCAGCCCTTTAACTAATACATTTTTTGGGGGTTTTAAGTAAATAAGACTTATTACAAATACGGTACAACTGCATGTTTTTAGTTTAGCAAGTTGTATTATCCTAATAAAGGATTTAACAATTTACCAACATAGCTCACGCGAATTTAGCCCCTAATTACCCCTTTTTCTTCCCCTTAAACGCCCTATGTCCCAGAAATATACTTCAGAAGTAATTGTGGTTTGACAGTGTTTATAAAAGTGAAGTGGAAAAATTATCTTTGGGCCAACTGTATACATTTTATTTACAAATTTACTGTCACAAATAAATAACTAAAAATCACATTTGTTTAACAAGAATTAAAAAAAGATTTACGTAAATCGCTTATCCACTATCACACATTTTATTAATAACTATTTTAATGTAAAATACACTTGTGTTCTATTAATCATTGTGTACACGGGTCTTTTAACCGTGAAGTAATATAAACTAGTCAACACTAAAACCGTTCACCCAAGGTTTTTACCCTCTTTTTAAAGTGGTCTTTTTTTAGATATAACATTCCAGTCTTAACGAATTTGAACTTTTTGGAATGATAAGTCAACTGGCTTTTAATTGAAGTATAATTTAATTTGTAGTACCCGATAACATAGCGTTCAAAACGAAACGATATAAAATAACCTAAAACATATGATCCAATTTTAACTCAAAAAATGGATTTATTTGATTTGTATATTGATGTAACCCTATGTATAAAATTATCATCATAATTTGGCGTGCTATGTATGATTTTCTTGTTTAAGATGCATGTCTCGCCACGGTTCCGGCTAACAGAAAAATTGTTCCTCGTTATTTATTTTATTGCTTAAGTGATCCCAAGAAATGTAAATGTAAATGTGTAAGAGTGTTTACTAAATCAAGATTACCTAAATATACAGGGTGTTTATCATCTAACAAATGCGTTTCGATTAATTAAATTATT
Source organism: Kuschelorhynchus macadamiae (assembly GCA_030620095.1). Classification (NCBI taxonomy): domain Eukaryota; kingdom Metazoa; phylum Arthropoda; class Insecta; order Coleoptera; family Curculionidae; genus Kuschelorhynchus; species Kuschelorhynchus macadamiae. Next base: position 612,927 of record JAUTXW010005246.1, on the reverse strand, counting down.
GTATTCAGTAGCGATATTTAGGTTTAAATAAAAACCACAAATGTTCAAAACACTAAAATTACAATAAAAGAAAAGTAAAAGAATTATAGTGATTTGTACATACATACAACCATTTACTACTGAAGATAATCACATGTTCCTATTGACATCCAGTAGAACGGAGAAAGAGAAAAATTCTTCTTTACCAGCAGAGGGCATTTAGTGTACCGAAAACACGCCCTGAAGAATATCTCAACAAGGTTTCAAACCATTCTGCAGCAACAAAAAAGGTCATCATAAAGATATTTCACAATATAGCTGTAACAATTTGTAATAATACAATGGGCCTTGAAGCAGAAATTAAAATAATAAAAAAATATGTTGCAGAATGGTTACTCTGAAAAAATAATAAGTAATACAATATCAGAATTACAAAATGATCATCATACTATGACACATTCCGATCTACAAGAAACAACACAATTTCTCACAATACCCTTTATTAAGGGAACATCTGCAAATAATCGAATAATAGCCAGGAATCTTAACGTCAAAATCGCTTTTAAATCGGGAAATACTTTAAGAAGCCCTCTGACAAAAACTAAACCAAACGACATCGATAAGAAATAACAATGCATTTACCAAATCAAGTGTGAATGTCGGTGACTCGTCCACTTGACTGAGACAAAACGCCCTCTTCGTATAAGATTTAAAGAGCATTTTAATTGTCAAAATCGGGCATAGCGCAACACGTTTGGACAATCCAACATAGGATGCAATGGTCAGAGGCTAAAATTTTGCACAGGGAGCAGCACTGGCGAAAACGGGAGTTTATAGAAGCAGTTTTTATAGAAAGGAATGAAGGCAAATTTAGTTACCAAACATATGAAAGCCTCTTCTAGCTAAAACTGATTAACTCGTGGTCTTATACGAATGTTTAAGGAAGATCAATATTAAGAGAATCGAATGGTCTGCCAGATCTCCCGATCTGAATCTAATTAAGCATGTCTGGAGTCGAATGTAATTGCTGATAAAGCAGCATGAGACTGAGATTGCGAACGTGGAAGATTTGTTGAATGTCGATAAGAGTAGAAGGGAACTTAATTCTTGAGATTCATTAAGCTTATAACTGATAGCATGTTGAGTAGGAGGTGGTGCAACTCACTATAGTTCTTTGGTTTTCCATTATTGTTATTTTAGCGTTTTGTTTGATAAAATTACGATTTATATTTAAATTAAATGTTGCTAATGAATACAATGAAATAATGTTTCTAACAAAACTCATTCTTTAGATGGTAAACACCCTTTATATTCAGGTAGTTTTATAAGAAAACTGACAAAAAAACACGTATTTCTTGAAAAAACAAACATTTTATTAAAAATAGGACAATTTTTTATAATTTCATTACTCTGCATATCCTTATAATATGTCACTATAAATTAAACTGATACATCGGTTGCAAGCCAATTTATCGATTAATTAAAAAAGTTCATCAAGATCCGCATGTTACTTTTTAAGACAATTTTGAAAATGGGAGAAATGGGAGAAACCCCAGGGTGGACGCAGCGAGTGTTAAACAGCTTATTTTATGCGGCACTTAAATCCTTAATCCAGTTATTAGGAATTCTAGAATTGATTAATATTAAAACGAAAAATGGCGACTAATTCCTCTTTTGGGCTTATTTATTGAAAATTTTAATCTCACCGATACTTGGGCCTTTACCACTAGCAAGTTTTCTATTTGTCATTTTATCGGAATAAGATCCATCTAGAATAAATTGTTGACACTTGTAATCCAAAATTAGTGACTTTAAATTTTCTAAAGCGCCTGCCCTTGGCAAATAATCACCTACCGAATTTTTCCAAATATTTTTGTAATATTGTAATATTTTTGTAAAATAAAATCTATTTAAGATCCTCATTCAGAAAATCAATTTTTACCAATGTATATATAGCAGGACGTTTCGATTACTTGCGCACTCTTTTTCAACTCCAAAAATAAACTAAAATGAAAACAAAAAGTTCGTCCAATTATAAATAGAATTGAATAGAATAGAATAGAATAGAATAGAATAGGATATATTACCAGAAAATCATACAATTCGTACATAGGATCGTGAAGAAATTTACAATAAAATAAATTATAGTCAATGAATAAATACAATAAAATAATATAACCAAACTAATCAATATCAAAATAAACAGAATTTAAATAGCATATAAACAAATAAATAAATAAATAGACATAAATAAAACAAAAAACAATAAACAATAAACATTCTACCAAGCCTGACAATCATCAGAGACAATCACCAAAAAACAACAAAAATCTTAATAAAATAAATATAAGTTTGCCAAATACTCCTTCGTTTTCACTCCTTGTAATTTATAAACTCCGCTGTAGAATAAAAAGCCTTGTCCAGGAGAAATTCTTTTGCAACATTTTTAAACATTTGGCCTTGATACCGTTTGAATCTTTGTGACAGTTTATTGTATAAATACACGTAGTTGTATAAAGGGGATCCTCTGAAAAAAGTTTTTTTAGGTTTAGGCATCTTAAGTATCTCAGTATTTCTAGTAAAATGCGAATTAGCTTCGCCTAGCCTTTCATATTCAGAAGCATTATCTTGAACACACAACAGGCATCTCAGTACATATAAACACGGGACAGTTAATATTTTCTTTTCTCTGAACAGTGTTCTACAGCTCTCCAGCGGTTTAAGATTAAATATTAATCTTAATATCTTCTTTTGAGACACGAATATGCGATCACAACCCTTGTAACCCCAGCATACTATATTAGATATATGACTAGTTACGTCCCCTATACTGTTTAGGTTGCATTTATATAATTTAGATAAGAGAAACATATAAATAGAGGTAAAATGTAAAATTGCGTTACTGTTAGTCTGTCCTCGATTCTGAACGTTTGTTTAATTTTTTAAAATAAAGTTACGTAATTTTTAATAAGTGCTTTCCGCTCGACCTCAACGTAACTGGCGCAGTCGCTAGGATAGTGAAACGTGACAAAAAACACGGTTTTTTCCAAAAATTTATTCACTAAACCTACAAAACAAATTCGACGGTTCAAGTTTTGGAAGTAGATAGTGCCGATCTAAGGCGACTTCACAAAACAAGACGAATCGAAGAACCCAAAATTCAGAAACCGATTGGAAGAGAAATAGTGCCGATCTAAGGCGGCTTTCTAGAGGAAAAATCTGAAGAGAATTGGGAGCCTACTGATAGCAGATAGTGCCGATCTAAGGCGACTTCCACAAGGACCATCTTCAACGGGGAACCCGACGGAAAGAGACGAGACAGCTAGCACATCACCAAGAACCACTGGGGAGGACAAAAATCGCCGATCCAGCAGTTCAACTGGGGAGGACAAACATCGCCAAACCAGCGTAGATTTAAGGACCTAGGCTAAGGAAGAAACAACAAGAAACCAACAAGAAAACCGATGAAACTCTTTTTTCTTCTAGTATTGTAAGTCGAAAACATTTTTTTTTACCAATTTTTCATATTTGCAAAAATAAGTAATTTTTTCATTTTAGTAACAAACAACGTAAATTTGAAATTTATTTTTGGAAATACCCATTTTATTTTGAAACCATTTTATTTGCAACATTTTATTTTTTGTGTATATGTAAGTGTATATATATATTTCTGCGTATAACCATATTTTTCGTATATCCATATTTTTGCTTAAAAGTATATATTTTATATTTAGTGTATGTATATATATATATATATATATATATATATATATATATATATATATATATATATATATATATATATATATATATATATATATATATATATATATACGCCAAAATTGAGCTATTTCGAGAATTTAATTTAGACGATCTAATCGACTCTATAAATGATCTATCAATTAGTTCTGGTTCAACTGACAATTAAACAAAAAATAAGAAAATGGCAACAAACTATACTCTTTTGCGTTATCAAGCAGATAATGTTCCAAATTTTGATGGATATCCAAAATTGTTACAAAGATTTATAACAGCCTCTGCAAATTTATTAAAAGCTTTTCAAAATGTAAATAACGTAAATGATCCTATAAACATTTGTCTATTTGATACCATATTAAGTAAATTAATAGGTAGAGCCGCAGAACTTATTGTTTCAAGAGCTGAATTAAATAATTGGAATTTAGTTAAACAAGCCCTAATAAATACTTTTGCAGATCAAAGATCTATCGATTGCCTTATTCAAGATTTAATTAATTTAAAACCTTATAAAAATGAACATCCTTTAAATTTTGGTATGAGAATTCAAGATTCTAGAAGTTTACTTTCGGCAAAATTAAATGCTACAAATGAAGACGCCGCAACTAAATTAATTAAGATTACTCATTATGATGAATTCGCTTTAAAAACATTTATACGAGGTTTACCGTACAATATGCAATTAATCATACGTTTAAAAAATCCAACTGTGCTTGAAGAAGCTATGGCCTTTGTGCGTGAAGAAGAAAATTTTATTTATTTTAAAAACGCTCAAATGCAATTACCACAAAATAAATCTGTACCAATAAGTACACCAAATTTACAAAATAAAAATCAAAAAGGACAACCAACATATAAACCAAATTATTCACATAATTTTAGTCCTAACTATTCGAACAATTTTAATCCAACCTATTTACAAAATAATTCTAATTTTCCAAGATTTCCAAATAATATAAACGGAAATAATGTTCCAAGTTATTTTGGAAGAAATCCAAATAATTTCTCACAAAACTTTCAAAGACCAAATTATACACAAAACTTACAAAGACCTATTTTTAATCAACCTAGACCTTTTATGAGAACAAATTCTAATTTTGCTCAAAACTCTATGAGAACTAGACAAGTAGAACCAATGGACACAAGCTCTGGTAATACTATTTTAAACAATAATTTACAAAATAAAAAAGTAAATAGTGAACTTTATAACCAAGAAGTTTTACAGCAAAATACCACAAATGATATTCAAAATAATGATTATGCCGATAATCAAGGAATATTAAATTTTGAAAATATTGATTATGCTGATAATCAAGAAATATCGAATTTTAAAAATCCCTATTATGAACAAAATGATATATATATGCCAAACTATATCGATATGTGCCAAGAACAAGAATATGACCAAGAAAATACCGAAAATGTAAATTTTTCGAAACCGAGCCTGAACAACAATATGAGATAGTAATTCTAAATGACTATACAGCTGAATTACCGTATATTTATATTCCCGAATTAAACGCAAATTTTCTTTTAGATACAGGAAGTACTCGAAGTTTTATAAAACCAGAAATTGCTTACAGATATTTTTCTAATTATATTGTAAACGAAATTTTTCAAGTGCAAACCGCACATGCAACGTCCTTTCATAATGACCATTCCAATATTTCCGATATTTAAAACTCACGGAGAACATACATTTTATGTATTCGATTTTTCAGACAAATTTGACGGATTAATAGGTTTAGATCTTATTATACAACTTAATGTTAATTTAGATTTTAATACACAACTTTTGCAATTACCCTATGTTGAAATCCCTATACGTTATTTAGGAAAAATTGAAAATAAATTTTCACCCAAAATGTTAAAAGAAAAATTTACTTATATTATACCGCCAAGATGTATTCAAAAAATAAAAGTACCTGTGAACATCACAGAAGGAATAGGTATACTTGATTACCAAAAATTCGGATATTTAGAAATTCCCAAATGTTTAGTTGAGATAAAAAATAACCTTACTTATGTAACTGTTTTAAATTCCTCAGAACATCCCAATAAATTACAATTTCTTGAACCCCTAGATGTTGAAAGAATAAATGTAAACGAACTCAATTTCGTAGGTTACAACCCTAATGAACAACCAAATGATAAAAATCTAGATAATCAATTAAAAACTAATTTAAAAAACTTAAGACTAGATCATTGCAATTACGAAGAAAAACAAAAAATTCGTAAACTATGTTTCGAATATAGAGATATTTTCCATTGTGAAGGAATACCCTTAACTTTTACAAATGCTATTAAACATCAAATAAAACTAACTACAGATACTTCTATTTACACTAAAAGTTATAGATATCCTGAAATTTATAAAAAAGAAGTTAAAGATCAATTTTCAAAACTTTTAGCCCAAAATATAATAAGAGAATCAAACTGTCCATATTCATCTCCAATTTGGATAGTTCCTAAAAAGCTTGACGCTTCAGGAAAACCAAAATATCGTTTAGTTTGTGATCTAAGACGTATTAATGACGTAAGTGTAGCAGACAAAATGCCACTACCAAATATTAACGAAATTTTAGATACACTAGGTAAAGCACAATATTTTTCTACAATGGACCTTGCTAACGGTTTTCATCAAATCGAAATGTGTAAGGAAGATATTCCCAAAACAGCATTTAGTACAGATTTCGGACATTATGAATTTTTAAGAATGCCCTTCGGTTTAAAAAATGCACCCGCGACATTCCAACGCGTCATGAACAATATATTAAGAGGATTACAAGATGAAATATGCTTTGCATATTTAGACGATATAATTGTTTTTAGTACAAGTCTAGATGAACATATTTTAAAACTAAGAAAAATATTTAATCGATTAAGAGAAGCCAATTTTAAAATACAGTTAGATAAATCTGAATTTTTGAAAAAAGGAGTCCAGTATTTAGGACATGTAACACAAAACGGAATTAAAACCAAATCCTGAAAAAATTTCAGCAGTAAAAAATTTTCCTATACCGAAAACTCAAAAAGAAATTAAATCATTTTTAGGCTTAAGAAAAAGAACTTTTAGCCGTAGTTTGGGCATGTAAATATTTCCGACCTTATTTATTCGGAAGGCAATTTTTTATATATGTTGATCATAGACCATTAGTATGGCTATTTAATCAAAAAGATGTAAATTCAAAACTAACTCGATGGAGATTACGTTTAGAAGAATTTGATTATAAAATAATATATAATATATAAAAAAGGCAATGCCGACGCCCTATCAAGAATACAATTAAATTTATACGAAAATGATGCGGTAATAAACAATCCAGGAGACGCGGATCATGACATAGTTGAATACTTGCGTAATCTTTCGGAAAACGTTATTGTGACTAATAGAGATAACCCTGACTTAGATCAAGTGCAAAACTTAGATAATAACTTGCCCTCGACATCAGCAATTCGAGAAAACAATGAACAAAAGATAACTATTCTATCTGACATTCAAGTTCGACCTGCAGTAAGTACCCCAGATAATATGGTGCATAGTAATCAAAATGATAATGAGAACCCGGGATTAAATATCCTAGATGAGATAATAAATAATAAATCGTTGCAATATTTAATTAAAAGGTCACCTTACCCAAAGATAAAAGTTGACTTCGAAACATTTGAAAAAAGTTATATTAATAAGGTAGAATTACCAGCAGATCCTGAAATAATTAAACAATTTATTCGTGATTATATGAACAGCGAAAAAACGTGTTATATATATTTTTATAACGAAGAACTTATACCCGTATTTACAAACGGGTATATACAAAATTTTAGGAAACCTAAAATAATAAGATGTACTAAACTAGTCAATAATATTTCTGACCAAGATCAAAAAAATTTATTAATAACCCATCAACACCAAAGTAAAACTAATCATAGAGGAATAACTGAAACGTATTATCGACTTAAAATGAATTATTACTGGAATAAAATGAAACAAGATGTTACTCAATTAATAAATGACTGTATAACCTGTCAAACTCTAAAATATAGTAGACAGAATTCATATGTGCCCTTAGTAAAAACTGAAACACCGTCCAAACCTTTTCAAATAATTCATATAGATACATTTACTTTTGAAAAAAATAATTGTCTTACAATATTTGATAAATTCTCAAAATATGGGCAAGCCTATGTATATGATAAAAACAGTAAATCAGTTTGCGATAAACTTATAAACTATTTTTCATATTTCGGATGTCCAGAAACAATTGTTAGTGATAATGGCTCTGAGTTCAATAATGAATTAGTAAAAGAATTACTAAAAGCTCAAAAAATAAATATTCACTTTACAACTCCCCTCCATCACGAGTCTAGTGGCCCAATTGAAAGATATCATTCTACTCTAATCGAACATTTAAGAATATTAAAAGAAAAGGATAAAACTAAACCAATCTCAGAATTATTACCCTATGCAGTTATAGCATATAACAGCTCAAAGCATAGTACAACAAAATATACACCACATGAATTAATTTTAGGACACACAAACTCTCGTGATCCTTTTGACCTAATATCGACTACATTTTATTCAGACTATGTAGTATCTCATAAACAAAAGGTAGATGCAATCTATAATAAAGTCACAGAAAAAACTGAAACTCAAAAAGAAGTCATGTTAGTAAAAACTAACCCAAAAGGTGACCAACCCTACGAATTTAAACTTAATCAAAAGGTATATAAAAACTTATCCCCTAGAACTAAAAATCAAGCAAAGTTCAGCGGACCTTATATAATAAAAGAACTACTTGAACATAATCGGGTAAAAATACAAAATGTTAAAAATCCCAAAAAGACTGAAATTATACATGTAAAAGAATTAAAACGACCTCTTGTTACAGATGGTCCTACGCCCGAGGAGAATAACCAAAATATTACGACTTAAATCAAAACCCTGGCATATTACCCTACAAATTAGGACATGCACAGAAAACAACTAATCATTGGACATTTATACAAATATTTGACATAAAAGGTATAGTAGAAGAATATAAATCTTTAAGTTTAAAATATAATATGTTAAAAGCACATTTGCGGAATAAAACCGACTATAATACGGAATATTATAATTCTTATATAATTATTGATAATCAAAAGCAGAAAATATTACGTCAAATTAATGAAATATTACCTCCTAAACAAACTAGGCATAAAAGAGGCTTAATTAATGGACTAGGTAGCATAATAAAAAGTATAACAGGGAATTTAGATGAGGATGATGCAATGGCAATAAATAACGAAATAAATATATTAAAACAAAATCAAAATAATATTAAATTATCTATGGATAAACAAATCACTCTACTTAGTAACTCAATTAAAAGTTTTCAAGAAATATCTAAGAATATATCTCATAATCAAAATATCCTAGGGTAAATCAAACAATACAAGTTTTAAACCAAATATAAATCCAAGAAATCTCCGATTTTGATTATTATCGGACTCAAATGGTTTTAAGACAAATGTATATGTTATTTCAAAATATATATGATATATTAGCAAATATAGAAGTTGCTATGTCTTTTGCTGAACTAAATAACTTCCATAATACTATAATTCAACCTAAAGAATTATTAACAGAAATAAATCTGATTAAAAGACATTTAAATTCAGATAAATTGCCATTTGAACCAATTTTAGAAAATATCATTAAATACGAAAATGTTCTAGAGATAAAAGGCTATGTAATAAACAGCGAAGTTACTTTTATGCTAGAAATTCCTTTAGTCGAAAAACAAGAATATACTTTATTTCATCTATTTCCAATACCAATACCTAATGGCGAATATTATAAAATGATAATACCAAATTTTAATTATCTCATAATAAATGAAAAAATTTCAGATATTCTAATGATCCTTGTAAGAAAGTAACGGACAATGAATATTTATGTAATCACATTCAGTCTGAGAATGTATTTAAAACACTACCATGCGAAATGCAATTATTAAGATATTCACATAATATCACGAACTGCAAGCAAATTTCCGTAAAATTAGAAAATCTAGAAATTCAAAATATTAATAAAGGCAAATGGGTTGTTGTAACAAATAAAGATATTATAGCTACCGAAAATTGTAAAAATAATCAAAATACCATTTTATTAAACGGGACTTATTTAATTGAGTTAAGCCCTATATGTAGTCTTAAGATAAATGATATAATACTTAGGAGTTATAAGAACTCTAAGAATGAATATTTAAATATACCTTTACCTAATATTAATTTAAATATTACAAGCAAAACTGTCTATAGTAATATAAGATTTTTGAAAACGAATTCCATAAACCTGGAAAAACTTGATGATTTACAAAATGAAATAAATAAGCAGAAAATTGAAAATACTAAACTTTTGACTAACACTGTATATTACCATAAGACAAGTTTGTGGATTATTTTATTGTATGCAATTTTAACCATTGTAATATTTTATATTTTGTACAAGTATTTATGGCCTAAAGTAAAGATTCTTAAAATTAGAGAAAATGAGGTAAATAATAATATAATAATTTAAATTTGATTTGTTCCAAATAAAATTAGGTCATAAAACTTTCAGTTTATATGGCCATCAAGGGGTAGAGGAGTTACGTCCCCTATACTGTTTAGGTTGCATTTATATAATTTAGATAAGAGAAACATATAAATAGAGGTAAAATGTAAAATTGCGTTACTGTTAGTCTGTCCTCGATTCTGAACGTTTGTTTCATTTTTTAAAAAAAAGTTACGTAATTTTTAAAAAGTGCTTTCCGCTCGACCACAACGTAACTGACTGAAAATCATTGCGTAATATGCTGTTAACATACCCGCTTCGTCAAGTGAATTTTTAAGATTTAAGATAGCAAAATATGGCGAATTTAATTTGGAGCCAATATGGTCAATGTGTTTTTCAAGAGATAAGGTTGAGTCAATATATATGCCTAAAAACTTTGTACCTTCAGAGAATTTTATTTTCGCGTCTTTTTGAAATATTAAGGAGAGAGGGTTCCGAATAAATATATTAACAAATACGGTCTTGTCTGGGTTTACGATTAACTGATTCTCCCGACACCAAGCCTCCGTATTAACACATATTCGCCTTATTTTATGAGCGAGGATCTCCGGGTCGCAAAGAGAAACTACCACCGTCGTGTCATCGGCGTACATAGTAACGTGATTAGCACCAAGAGCGTCCGGAAGATCGTTAATGTACAACAGGAATAGCAACGGACCCAACACTGAACCCTGTGGTACTCCAAGTTTTATTTCCTTAGGTATCGACAAGGTATTACCACATTTTATTTTCATATCCCTATCCGATAGGTACGATTCAATTCATATTGAAAAGTTTTGATATAAGCATAGTTTTGTTAATTGTATCGATAGCTATGGATAAATCAAAGAATATAACTACAACATATTCGTGCTGATCCAGTTTCAAATATACAAATATAATTAACTCCTAGATGCAGACTCAGTTGATTTGCTGGACAAAAATTCATGGTGACATCTGCTAACAATGTTGTATTTCGATAAAAAGCAGTAATTCTAGAATGTATTATTTTTCGAAAATTTTTAAAAAAGAGCTAAGTATCGAAATTTGCCTGTAATTTTCAATGTTTTCACTACAGCCTCTTTTTAATATTGGAGTTACAATTGCTGTCTTTAATATCCTCGGAAAAATGCCATGGTCAAGACTAAGATTAATGAATATTGCCAGTGGGTTACAAATACATTGTTAAGCTGCCTTGATCAAACCAATGTTAAGGTCATCACTACTACGCGAGTTTTTGATTATGATGTATTATTGGTATTTAAAACTTCACGTTCTATCACACCTAGTAATACCATCGAGTTAGGTAGTAATTCAGGAACTGTACCAGGTGCATCCACTCCATGATATTTATTTTCTAGCTTTTTTGAAGCCATCGTACTAAAATAATTTGCAAACTCGTTCGCAACATAAGATGGTTTAGTAATAATATTGTTTTGAATAGCTAGTTTAAGGGTTAAAATTATAATTTTTTCAAAAAAGTCACAAACAACAAAACATTTAAAAAAATAGTACTGTCGTTATAACATGTCCATTTAAAAGGCATCATGGCACATATAAATTTAAGAAAAATATACTAACGTGAACAAAATACAAGTAGATACAAAAATTAAATAGCAGTGGTCATCAAAAACTGTAGTTTATTACCGTTTGATAAAATAACTGCACACAAAAGGCTACCTCATATGTTTGACAATGTCAACCTGTAAGATGTTTGTGATATTTGTAATGACAAATATCATAACAGAAATCCAATAACTAAATCTACCGTAAGTAAAATTAACAAAAAACGTCGAGAAATGGAAAAGATAAAAGATCCTCTACGTTCTGGCAGACCGGAAAGCATACTAATTCCTCATCTTGCTATCAAAATACTGGCAAGAAAAAACAGCGTCTCAACTTTAGAAGTAGGTTGAAAAAATAATGGAATTAATGCAAGACAAACAAGTTTTATACACCACAATTTTAAGCCGTCGCCAGAATCATTAGTCGAGGGGCGTCAAGTTCAGAGACCGAGGTGGCCACTATGGTACCCTTACGTCTAATCCATCTTCTAAAAAAAATATTGTCTAAATATTCCCGAACATTCCGATCAAAATGCAGTGGTGCACCATCCTGCTAAAACCATATTACATCATTTGGTGCACCATTACGTAAAAAAATCAAGTTTAAATACTTAATACAGCAGATAGAGTAAGGAACTTACGGTTATTGGGAAATAGTTCTGCAATGGCTGCGATAATGTCGGTTCTTAAAAGATTTGAATATATTTCTCCAATTAATGTGTCCATGAAGAAAAAACCGTTTATTTTTGCTTTATACCACACCAAACATTTATCTTTTGGGGAAATTGGATATTGATAATTATGCCTGTTAACTTTTCCATTCAAAAATAAAGTTGCTTCGTCTTGGTACAAACATCTTGAGGGTTTCGCACTCTATCTCTATAACCCAGCATGATTAAAATTTTAATTCTTTGGGTTTCAGTTAAACGATCAATTTTTGTAAATCAAGAAAACTGACATCATCAAACACACAAGGTAACCTTTTGTGTGCAGGTGTTTTAATAAAAGTTTATACATTAATTTATGGATATTAGACCTTTATTTTCGCAAAAACTGATGACTTTCATAAAAATGTGCTGTTATTAAAAAGTATTGAGAATTTTACTCAGATTTTAAAAAAGTAATATAATATAGGGTGTATAATTAAAAAAAAAATAATTTTCCTTTTGTAATAGAAAATAAAATAAACCAGTAAGTATTTTTGCGGAAATCTTTTTTAAATCGGGTGAACATCCATTCACAAGTTTTATTCAGTTCGGCGTTTGAATAGAGTTTGATTTGGTTTAAATTTTATTGCATCTGATACCCTCGATTTTTTCGTTTACCTGAAGAACTTACAAACATAGTGTATTATCAAAAGAATATTCCGATATTTGTGACCGCGTATCCTATATTAGAAGGATATACATCAACCAGCATTAGTACATTTTCGACTGGCCAGGCCCACCTTGGTAGCCTTAAAGAACGAAGTTTAGTAAAATACTAGAAATCTTCAACATGCAGTTCAAATATAAAATGTTTCCTAAATTAGATTCAATGTACTTGTTTTAAGGATTATCTCTAGTTCTACGATGTTTTTTATTATATTAAGAAATAACGAGTATTACAATGTGTAAAATAGAAATTACTTTTCGAAGTTTGACACAAGGTTTTCTCAGAACTCTTTGCTGCTGGAGAACAAACTCAGTTTAAACACAGTAACTATATAATGCTTAATTCGCTACAGTGGTCTAAATTGTATTAAAGTGGAAACGCTAAGAGATTTCCACTATTGTCAGCAAGGGCTTTTCAATTTTATTAAAATCTGTTTATTGCATTTCTTTCGTACCTTTGTAGATATACATAAAAGACATGCTCCTCCTCTCAGTACATTTTGCAAACTTCTTCTGGAGAAAAGTTACGAATGCATTTTAGACGCAGGCCTGCATCCTTCTAGCCTAGAAGGAACCAACACTGGAGTATTTTTGGGTCTAGGTTTCTCTGAGACCGATATCCATTGGTTTTTTAGGGAGAATGTTAAAGCAGCAAACATCATATTGGGGTAAGTGTATTAATCTACTAATATAAAATTCTAACTTTTTAAGGCAGTTAAATTAATGCAATCACTGTGGCTTGTTAAAGAGTTTTAACAGAAATAAGCAAGGAAATGTTTAAATAAATTAGCGTTTTAAGCCATTTGATTGAAAAAGGGCTTTGACACTTTTTGGACTCTTTAAAGTCGTTTTACAAAAAAGAAATAACAAGCATCTATTTATAAAGAGATTTTATCTTTATATTGTAGACAATGAATCATTTAATGCATTATATACCATGTTTACAGAATATTCTGCAAATTATGACGTAGGTTTGACAGACCTGCATGGTTTCTGTTTTTATTTTAAACAAAGTGTACAAAGTTTATTTTAGGAGATCAATAGAACTATTAAAAATAATACTTTTAAGGTTTTATCTGAAGTTTCAGAATTTTCTAAAAGATAAATAAATAATAATAATTGGAAAGTAAAAAAGAATTATAATATTGTTTCATTATATGGGTTTCTTCCTCTGGGTTATAAATATACAAGTAGTAATATCTTTCGATCGGAAGTCGTGAGTTCGTGGCACTTTTACAGTGCTATTTTTGTCTGGTCCGGCGCCTTCCGGAAATACTTTTAATAACAAAAATAATGACCCTGTTGGTGAATTTGGGGTCGACATCATACATTAGCCGACTGCGTAAAAGGGCAATTAGAAACACTACGTAAAACGAATCTTCCTAGTAATAATGGCCTAGTGTAGTGCAATATATAAATTATATATATATATATATATATATATATATATATATATATATATATATATATATATATATATATATATATATATATATATATATATATATAACTTGATACAAGATAGATTTCAAGGGATTTTGGCCAAATCCAGAATACGGGTGCGACAGATAAGGAAAACATTGATATATCAAATATTAAAATGACATAATACACAGTGCAGGTTTTTAGAAATTTTAAAATAGGACATTGATAGGTTAGACCAGAATATAAATCAATGTCAGAAAGTAAACATCTGCTTTGGTCATAATGGAGGGTATAGCTGAGTTAAAGCGAATTTATAACTTAGAAATATATACATCGTTAAGGTGTGCGTAAAAATAACGTCAGCGGGGTTAAGTCAGAATCAGTTTGGGTCTTGTTAGTTCAGGGAACTTCGAAGAGATTAACTGATTAGAATAGATGAATATTTATTAGGTCAAGCCCCATTTGAATGAGTAATAAAGTTGGGCAAGACAGATCTTATTTAGGATTAAAAAAGCCACACACACACACACGTGGGCCAGCTACTCCAAGGACAAAAGGCGTCAAATATACATAGTTTTTCCACATATAACACATATTGCTGAACAACTCAACAGGAATAAACACATCCGATATCAAAATATTTAACCCAACTATTTTTGTTTCGAATTTAGATGATATAATCCTCGCAAGACATTGATCTAGAATATATTCGCACACATATTTGTACAGACATCATATTTTTTTTTACTAGAAATAAGTTTTTTTTTGTATTCTAGGGACTCCAAAACTCGAAAAAATTTTTCGAAAAAAATTGCGATTACAATAAACCATATTGTGCATTAATAATAGAATGGAGACACTGTTAAATAGGGAAATAAAAAATTATTAGATCAATGTTTTAAGGGATATACAATTTAAGAGCCGTAAAAAATCACCTAAATTCGAAACAAAAATAACTGCAGTAGCAAACTTTATATATATATATATATATATATATATATATATATATATATATATATATATATGTTACACTTTTATTTCAAAAATTCACTTTTTAAAAAATATTATTTATTCACTTAAAAATACTTTGTATAATTGTAAAACTTAAACCGTATAATTTGAAACTTAAACTGACATAATAACAGTATCTGATATGAACTAACTAATATTTACAATTGGTGCTTAATTTATATGTTTTGAAATGATGAGGCAGCACCTTCAAGCTGTGAGAACTGCAACTCGAAAATACTGCTTGCAATGCATTCCTTGAAATGTTGAAATCGCCATATCCGTTCCCATGCGACTGAAGGTCAATGAATGCACGTGGCTATAACGGATATAACAACTCCCCCTTTTAGTCAAAAGTTAATACAATGTTTTAACTTTTGTAAAATCACTTAAAGTTCGTCTTCGTCTTCTTCTTCGGCTTGGGGATGGATAGCTGGCCGTCTTCTCGCAAGAATACTGCTTAGTCTGCTCTTGACTGTCTTTCGCTGCAGTGGTCTGGGCGGAGGTGGTGAACCATCATCTAGTGGAGCCATAGTGATGCTGGGTAGTCTCTTACGACGACACTTACATAGTATGTACAGGACGAGTAGGCTGGTTAGAAGTACTATTGTGATGATTGTGAACCAAGACAAGTGTTTGTAGACAAAAGGTTGGTTTATTAGTTTGTCCAGTTCTTCTGAATATTGGTCTAGTTTGTGCTGAGCAATATTGAGATCTTCTACATCTATCTTGTTCAGTTTTAGAGGTTTGAGGTCTGGGATATGAAGCTTCGATGAGATATGTTGGCAGCACTTGTATGGGATCAAAACTGGGTGGCTTTTGTAAGTAACGTTTTGATACTTGTCGATGATTGCCTTGGCGTGAACGCGTGTGCTCCCTATAAAGGCGTTACAATACGGTTGAAGTTTAAGGAGGGAATTGACATTGATAATGTTCGTCTTGACTTCTCTTCCTTCACATTTGATAGTAACTGGTAATGGATCTGACACAGTAATCAACCAAAAGTTTAGGTCAATACCTTTGACGTTGTATCCTTTTGCCAGAAGAATTGATACTTGACATGTCTTAGGTAACTGGTTTGGTCCTCTAAGGAGCTGAGCTTCACAAATCGCTTCGCTGTCTATTGGGTAGGGTAGAACATCTGAACAGATCTTTTGGTTTCGTCCTATTGATTTACAGCCTTCTAGGTTTTGAAAAGAAACGTATAACATTGAATCATCGTCCCGCGCTATATATTTTTGTGTTGTAGGAATTATATGGTGAAATTCTGTTCGATTATCCAACACAGGTATTGGATAAAGGTGATATAAGGTATAGCTTTCAGGATTTACTAAAGGTATTTTTAAAATAAACACTACTTTAGTGTCTGATTGATATGCCTCAAGTTCGATAATCTCAACGTATTGTGCGAGTGTTGAAGAGTACACAGGTAGAGGTAGATTATTTTTTCTAAGAGATTGTGAAATTTCTTGAAGGGAACAAATCAGATCTCCTGGGGTTATTATTGAGCTATGTAAAATATTTAGTCTAGCGAATGATATAGCATTTAGAGCGTCGTTAAGAAAGTTTTCTAGAAAGGAGTAACTCTCCATTAATGATTCACATAAGTCTAATGTTCTTATTTGAGCATCGTAAAATGCAAGGTCATCAGATATGTCTATTATCGATTTATGGATTTCGATTATGTCTCGGTTAAATGTTTCTTCGTCTATTTGAAGTTTTTGTATTGATGCGTTAAAAGTTTTTATGACTGAAGTAGTAACCGATATCTGATTTTTAAGGAGGGTCTCGATATGTCTTTCGTCTTGGTTGACTTTATCAATGCATTCATTGAAATATTCACCGTCTGAGGCATCGAGGTTTCCAGTTATGGATTTCCAGACCTCCGCGCCTCTCCCTGTGACTATATTTTTTCGTATCTGCGATTATTTCTTTATATTTTAAATTGACAGAATCGGATATTTGATTAAGCAGGCTAACGTGTGTTTGTATTTCGGATCTGAAAGATATCATTCTAGGCGAGTCAACGTTTATGAAGCCGTCTAGTAATCCTTCTAGGATTTTATCGTTATTCACGATAGCTTCTTTTATGTAAGAAAGATCTTTATACACGAGGAGTGTCCATTTGTCGTTTGACACTTTGACAGAACCTTCTTCATGGAAGAATATTCCGAGTGTGTTGTTGATAGGTGTTATGGAAAATTGGGACAGGCCTACCGAGAGCAGCCCGAGGAATCTGCAAAGAAGAATATTCTTATTCAAAATAGGGTTTTAACCTATCGAAGTTGACTTTAGATGACTGATTTGTCCGAGGATTAAGAAGGATGGCGGAATTTTGAAACACTTGTGTAATTTCAAAAGGACCATTAAATTTGTTTTCGGATTTTGATTTTATTTGTGACTCTTTGACGTATACCTTATCGCCAACTTTGTATTCAGGGATAGGAGATACGTGTTCGTCAAACCTGACTTTTGCTTTTTCTTTTTGTCTTTCTGTTTTTGCCCTAGCGATTTTGTAATAATATTCCATGCGGTTATTAAGATCTCGTATGTATTTCGATATTAATTTTTCCTGATTGTATAATGTTTCAGGTGGCCTACTTGACGTGTGACCGAAAATGAGTTCAAACGGAGTAAACCCGTGTGTTTTATTTTTAGTATTATTATAACAGATTACTGCATAGGGTAATACATTAAACGGATGTTCTGTAGGGTTTTCTGCTACGTTCGCTCTAATCATTTCTGATAGGGTTGCATGGAACCTTTCGATGGACCCATTAGACTGGGGATGATTTACACTAGAGAATGTTAGTTTTGTGTTAAACAATTCACAAAGGTCTTTAACTAACGAGTTATCAAATTCACGCCCATAGTCACAATGTATTCTTAGGGGTGTTCCATAATGCTGGAAAAATACTAATAGGGTATTTACAATCGTTGACGCTTTTTTGTTGTCCAGTGGGTAGGCTTGCGTGAACTTCGTAAGTTCGTCTCGAACTGTGAGAGCGTAATATCTGGTTGGATATTCGAAGATATCAATGTTTACTCTTTCAAACGGGGTTTTTGGGGTCTCCGTTATAACGAGTGGTGTACTTAAATTTTTCCGACATATTTTCACCTTCTGACATATTTCGCAGGCTTTAATTAATTTTTCAACATCTTTCGTTAAGTTCGGCCAATTATATTTTTCTCTTATGCGCCTGACTGTCTCGTTTATTCCCCGATGCAAATTGGTTTTGCCTGAATGGTAGTGTTCTAGAATTTGGGGAATTTCGTCAGCGTCTGGGGATCTTACAACGTTTTGACAGATTTTAAGTTTTATTTCTTTATCGGCAAAGATAAATGAGAACATTTCGAGAATGGGCAGTGCTACATTATTTTCTACATAAAACGTTTTAGAGGGATCGAATTCATTTTGGGCCTTAAATAGAACATAGAACAGGTGTTGGGCTACAATTTCCGGGTCGAATGGTATTGGGATAATAAAGTATTTTCTATCTTTTACAGTTTTGCTAGAGGCAATGTTAACGCTCATGTTTTCAAAATGAATGTTTTCTTCGAAGATATCCTCGATTATTTTGTAATGTATTTCCTCTAGTTTGTTTTGCCAGAAAAAGGTAATAATTAATTTATGCGATTTATCTAAAAGCTGCGAATTTGAGAATTCGACTTTGGAATAGTCAATTATTGATCTCGTTTGGTAGAGATCTACAAATTTGTTATATTCTTGTGTGATGTGTTCGTCGTCTATTTCGACGCCATTTGGTTCTGGTTGACTTTGGTCGTCATTTTCGCTATCATTTTCGTTAGCGGCAAAAATGGCACATTTTGATTGGAAATTTGCGCATTTTTGAAAGTAATTAATCTTTATTCGGGATAGGGCGTCTGCATTTTTGTTTATCTTTCCGGGCTTATGTTCGATTTTATAGTTGTACTCTTCTAATTTTAGACGCCAGCGAGCAAGCCTACTACCAGGGTCCTTAATCGAAAAGAGCCAGGTTAATGGCCGGTGGTCCGTAATAAGTGTAAACTTTCGTCCAAAAAGATAAGGGCGGAAATGTTTTACGGCCCATACAATTGCCAGTAGCTCCCTTTCGATGGTGGAGTATTTAGTTTCTGCGCTACAAAGTGTTCTAGATGCGAAAGCTATTGGTAGATCTTTTCCGACTGGCCCTTGTGACAGCACAGCGCCTATTGCGAATGCGCTTGCGTCTGTAGTCAGGAGGAAGGTTTCCTCAAAATTAGGGTAGATGAGAATGGGGTCTGTAATTAGGGCTTTCTTTAGTTCTTCGAATGACTTTTTGCATTCAGAATCAAAGAGAAATGGGACGTCCTTTTTTAGGAGTTGGGTTAAAGGCTTGGACACTTTTGCGAAGTTCGGGATGAATCTGCGGTAATATCCCGCTAATCCCAGGAAAGACTTAATGTCCTTTGCATTTTTTAGTTCTGGGAAGTTTTTAATGCATTCTACTTTTGAGGGATTGGGTTTTACACCATGTTTCGTGACAAGATGTCCCAGATAAGCAACTTCCTTTCTCAAGAACTCACACTTATCGGGTTGGATTTTAAGATTTGCATTTCGGAGACGTTTAAAAACTTCCTTTAGTCGGTCTATATGTTCATGTATGGTGGGCGAGTAGACGATTATATCGTCCATGTATACAAGGCAACGCTCGTTTTGGATGCCCAAAAGAATGTTGTCCATGACACGCTGGAACGTGGACGGGGCATTCTTTAGACCGAATGGCATTCGGACGAATTCATAGTGTCCGTTATCGACTGAAAATGCTGTTTTAGGTATGTCATCGGGAGTGATCTCAATTTGATGAAAGCCGGACGCGAGATCAAGCGTCGAGAAATATTGACATTTACCAAGTTGGTCCAATAAATCTGAAATATTTGGCAAAGGGTATTTATCGTCAATACTAAGATCATTCAGCTTTCTGTAGTCTATAACTACACGCCACTTTTGTTTCCCGGATGCATCGAGTTTTTTGGGTACCACCCACACCGGTGAAGACCACGGTGAGATAGAGGGCCGGATAATTCCTTGTTCTAACATTTTTCCTATTTGTGTTTTCACCTCCTCTTTGTGTATCTGAGGATACCTATAAGATTTCGTGAATACAGGCTTTGCGTTGTTAGTCTCTATTACATGTTTGATTTCATTGGTGAACGTTAGCTTATCACCCTCAATATAAAATATGTCAGAGTATTCTAAACAGAGGTTTGTGATCATCTCCTTTTCTTCGGAGTTAAGATGTTCCGTTCTTAGCTCATTTCGGATTATTTGTACTCTATCAATTTGGTCGGACGCATAATCATCTTGAGTATTTAAGTTTAGTATGACGTCGCTTGACGTGAATGGCTCTATAGAAAGATCGGAAAAATCTATGGATTTCGGGATGGCGTTTGCGTTTAAAATAGAAGTCATAAATTCGCCGTTTTCGTTAACATATACAATCGCACTAGGTAGGCGAACCTTTTCTTTTTCCTGAGCCGTTAACAGGGCGTCAGTATTTTTTAGATTACAGGTTAATTTGAATATTTTCTCTGTGCGGGCATCGATAGAAATTTTATTGTGTATCTCATTTTTATTGACATTATTTGGGGTTGTAATAGCACCGACTTTGTGCAATGGAATCGTTTTAAAATTGGTTATTAATTTTTTTGATTTAAGATCGATTATGCATTCATAATGCTCAAGAAAATCAAGTCCTAAGATGCCATCAAAATCGATATCTAGATTATAAATATACACTTTATGTGGGTTACCTATCTCAAAAGGGACAAGGGTGGATTCAAATATAGACAATTTTTGATTTGTTATGCCCTGAATAGTAACGTTTTCTGCTGTCCTATGGGGAAATCTCTTGACGGTGTTTTCTTTAAAAATAGATATCCCTGCTCCGGTGTCGATTAAAAGTTTGAAGGTATTTGAAGCATCGTTAATATAGTACAGGTTCTTGGGATTAACAGTAAGAAATGGGTTCAAAGGAACGCTTGTTCCGGAAAGTTCACATTGGGGTCGAAATCGTCTAAATTCATTGTCTGAATCTGACTCTGTAGTTCCAACATCGGGTCGATCGATTTGGTAATGCTGTCCGGAGGGTGGTTCTTGTAAAGGGGAGACGGAAAATTTTGAAATTCTGAGCTGTCAAATTCTTCAGAATGACTTGTAAAAGTTTGGTCGTTTTGAATACAGTATTCTTGGTTTTCGAAATTACTATCATCTTGAGAATACTCGTAATATTGGGGTTCTTCGTAATATGGGTTATCATAATTTACGTGGTGAGCTCTCTGTTGGTTTGGGTAAAAATTTGAGTTTCTCTGCATGATAGGAGGACGGGATGCAGCTTGGTTTTGTTGGGCAGCTGCAGGAGGTCTATATTGAGATGAAAATGTGTTGGGTCTGTTTTGCTGAGAAAAATGAGGTTGGTTGGAAGAAGGAAACTGTCTTTGGTAGTTTACGTTACCACTATTTTGGGAATAACCAGGTTGGGACATTGGTTGTGTACGGCATTCTGGAGCTATGTGTCCAGTGCGTCCACATTTATGACATTTTATAATTTGTGGTAAAGGTTTCCTAATCGGTTGAGGAGGTTTCGGAGAATTTGGTTTGTTTATTTTTTGGTTTTCAAAATAGGAGAGCTGTAATTCTCTTCGAATGCGGGAGTGAGCCTCTAAAAGGTCTCCCGGGTTTCCTGCACGAATGATTTGGCCTAGACGAGGTTCTAGTCCGGTTAAAAGCGTATTTAAACTCATTGTTTCAATTAATCTGCTTTGTGCAGCTTTTTGGTCATTAGTGAGGTTAGAAGCTTTTTGAATGCTCGAAAGCATTTTTGCATTTAAAACTTGTAACCGATTATAAAATGTAAGGGCGGACTCGCCGGGAACTTGACGGAGTCTTTGAAGATCCTGTATAAGAGACGATAAGTCCCTTGAGTCGCCAAAATGGAGATTTAAAAGTTGTTTAATTTCGGTATATGTTCCTGGATTTCTCGAATTTACTAATTGTGCGGCTCTTCCTTTAAGTTTATTTTTTATGTGAATCGTTAACAAGAGTCTTTGATCCGCTGTTGCCATTTTATAGGCACAATCGCACGCGTTTAAAAAGGTACCTAAGGAGATTTGATCGCCTTCAAATTCAGGCACTATAGAAAATATTTCGGATAGCCTGTAAGGCTCGATTTCTACTTCAGCACTTTGTGTTGTTTGCTGTGCAGCTGGTTGAATTTGTTGAGAACGTGTTTCGGGCATTTTGTTAATTGCTTTAAATTTTTATAAGAATACAAATTAAAATTCTTTTTGAAAATAAAAACACAAGATATTAGGCTATTTTTCAAATTACAAAATTGGTAAATAAAGGTTTAGCTTTTCTTCAAATTCAGGGTAGAATATACGAAAATTGAAATCAGGGTAGAAAATTACGTATAGACAATCGAACAGTAAAATAAAATAAAATACAACACTTAAAACGGGATAATTCAATGTCACTTACGTGAACAGGAGCATTGGTCGTCTTGTTCTCTTAGGACTGCCAGGGGTTTCACCAGGTGTTCCTTCCGCAGCTATCTTTGAGTGAGGACGCCTTGATATGGTTCTTTTCTTCGTTAAGGGATTTGCGATCCGCCGTCAACAGTTAGGTCTTCCTTGTTCTGCCGACGTTAGACGAATCCTACCGACTGCGCCAATTTGTTACACTTTTATTTCAAAAATTCACTTTTTAAAAAATATTATTTATTCACTTAAAAATACTTTGTATAATTGTAAAACTTAAACCGTATAATTTGAAACTTAAACTGACATAATAACAGTATCTGATATGAACTAACTAATATTTACAATTGGTGCTTAATTTATATGTTTTGAAATGATGAGGCAGCACCTTCAAGCTGTGAGAACTGCAACTCGAAAATACTGCTTGCAATGCATTCCTTGAAATGTTGAAATCGCCATATCCGTTCCCATGCGACTGAAGGTCAATGAATGCACGTGGCTATAACGGATATAACATATATATATATAGATATGTATATATATATATATATATATATATATATATATATATATATATATATATATATATATATATATATATATATATATATATATATATATATATATATATATATATATATATATATATATATATATATATATATATATATATATATATATATATATATATATATATATATATATATATATATATATATATATATATACAATGTGTTTTCATTCGGGTGTACATCCGTACACTACCGTCGTTCTGAAAAGAACAGTTTTGCTATATAGATCATTCATCCTTCTAGGACTACTCTGTATAATCGAGCAAAATATCTCATATACAAAATATTTAAGAAATTTGACCTATATTACTATTTTCTAAGGAACTAAATGCTTCCAAATTAATGAAATTTGACCGACTTATCTATTATCAAAGTAAGCTAAATACTTCTGAATACATTTTTTTTAATTTTTTTTTTCAAATTAAAGAAGTAAAACATGTTTTATCCTTTTTTTTCTTCGTTTTCAGGGACTGCTTTGCCCTTTTTGAGCTACACTGTAGGGGAAAGTCGGGTAAGAGTACGCACTTAGTAAAAATATATTAATAAAATTCATACAAAAAAAAAACAGAAGCGTGAATTTCGCTGAATAAAATTTCATATATATATATATATATATATATATATATATATAAGTAACATATAGGAACAGAAAAAAAAATCAAAACTATTAAAAAATTTAAAAAATAGATTTTGTTAAACCAAAAACTGCCTTAGTCCCGTGAAAGCCAAAAAGTCCGCACTGATCACAGTTAAAGGCTGCTAACCCTGCATATGTTGTGCAGTCTGCGTGACACCATCTCTTATAGATCTTGCGTTGAATCCAATCTGTTCCGGGTGGATCTTCTAAAATTTCGCTGCATTTTGGGCAGTAAATTTTCTGTGCTGTCGTTTTTCTCCTATTTTTTGTTTCGGCTAGGTTTCTTTTTACATCTTTTGTTTTGCTTACCAACTGTTGTTCCAGATCGTTTTTGTACGGCGAATCTGTCAGAATTTCTGATTTTTACCCCTTCCTTTTTTTTCTGTTCTTTCTGCTTTAAGAAGAGGTTTTTTTATTTCTGGTGATATGGAGACGTTTGAAGGTGTGGAACGGGTTGTTGAAATGAAAATGTCGAAACCATTGTTGAGAGGTTGAAGGATGATGATTGTGGTCAGGGCTACTTTTTTCATATTTTTGAAAATAGTCGATCCATTCAAAAAATAATTCCGAGTTTGTCAATCCTGAGTCTGAAACCTGTAGAATGGTACCAGCTGAAGCGCCATTAATCAGTTCTTCCTTTTTTCTTTTGCGTGATATCATTAAAGAAGGAGGTACATATTTTTCAGAAGCACTCATAGTACACTCTGCCGTTGTAAGCTGGCATCTTTCAGCTGAGATGATTTTGTCAACAGTGTTTTTGCCAGTGCAACCACTCTCGGAACTTTATTTGGTACGGTAAGAATCGAAGTCTCGTCCATATTGTAGATTGGATGTGGTAGGATTTGTTTCGTTTCAATTAGGTTTTTGAGGTTATCAGAAAAACGATTCACTTGAACTCTATTGAAACTAGATGCTCTTGCCAGGCTTGTTTCCTCAGGCACTCGGACTCTCAAATTGTAAGGCTTACAGTATGAAAACATCCAATCCTTTCCCGCCATTTTCTTGAGCTTGTTGAATCTTAGGCTTATGCCGTTTCTTTCTGCAAATTCGAAGACTGATTCGCACAATGATCTATCCGTCAACACATAAAAGCTGCTATCCAATTCTTTGCAGTAATTAACTAAGCCTCTTTCCATATTCGGGTTGAAAACTAGTATGAATCGCCCAGGAGAGATGGGTATGGAATTGGCATCCAACCGCTTCCGAAGAGTTGCTTCGTTAACTCTAATGACTTTGATATGGATCTGTTACTTTCGCCTTACGCCAGTCTCTGTTTCACAGATTCCAACAATTTTCTATTAAATACCAACTTTCGATTGCTCTTTCGAACGTATTTTCCTATTGGGAACCTGTATCCTCTCATCTGAAATAAAATCCACTATTTAGCCCAAGGTTGAAACAGGTTTATGAAATTTTAAAATTATATAGCAGCAAAGAGTACGCATACGAACTCTTTACCTGCGTACTTTTTACGCCTGCTAAGTATGGCAACAACTAACAGCCAATGTCGGTACTGAATTAACCTCAATAAACATGTCTATTTTTCAACAAAATTTGAACCAAGTGATTTCTTTTCAGTATAATAGCTTTCACATAATAATAAATGTTATCTAAATATAACATTTGAAGAAGAAGTTGAAAAATATTATTTTCTTTCCTTTTTATGAGAAAAACACCTCCGATGGCTAAGAACTTTACAGAACGCATAAACATTTGGTAGACTTATATGGGTGGCGTTGCCGGATGACTTTTAGTTCGTCTCAAGTGCGTACTCTTGCCCAACCCGAACTCTTACTCGCCTTAACCCTATGCTGGACAAAAATCATTTTGTATACAAAAAAAAAATAAAAAACATTTGACGTTTTTCTCCATCTTTTTAAATATTATGTTTTTTTATATGTATACTTGGAAAAAATCGAGTATCTACGCTAATGACTTTCACGATTTTCACAAATAGATTTCACTTAATTTACTGTTTGCTAAGCATACACAATACTTGTACATGACTGTGTCATCCTCTAGCTACCTTGGGTAGTAAAAACATATATATGAAAAAAATAAGTAAAATTAATTTAACGTATTTCGCCGTTTTTAAGGTAAGTATCATGGTAAAGAAAAAGTTAGGGGACTGAGCCGCTTATGTGTGGCACCTGGTTATATTTCAGTGTCTTA
Source organism: Kuschelorhynchus macadamiae (assembly GCA_030620095.1). Taxonomy (NCBI): domain Eukaryota; kingdom Metazoa; phylum Arthropoda; class Insecta; order Coleoptera; family Curculionidae; genus Kuschelorhynchus; species Kuschelorhynchus macadamiae. The sequence continues at coordinate 586,360 of JAUTXW010005246.1, read as the reverse complement.
ACTTTCTTATAAAATAACCTTAAACAATTTTTACAATTTCTAGCAATCTTAAAGCAGTGCTTGCGAACCGCATTAGTTACCATTTCAAATTGAAGGGACCATCCTATATTTCCGACACCGCCTGCAGCAGTTCCGCGTACGCATTAGAGAGCGCTTTCAAAGCTATTAGGATGGGACAGATTGATGCAGCTATTGTGGGCGGCTGTAGCATATTGGTTACTGGCGGATGCACCTTACAATTTGCTAGGTAGGGCATTATTTTTACAAAATTTCACTTTTATTTAAATTGTAAATTGTCCTATTAATATTTCATCATCGAATTTTTAGAATGCAGGAATTTTTGAAATTTGATAAATTCGTTTTTTAAATAAAAATCCATTATATTTTAACAAAATTAGATGATGGACATAATAATCATACCTACAGATTAGACCCAGCACTCCCCACCACCGAAGCATGCCTTGGAGACCTAAAAAAATAAAAGTATAGCCGTATTTTTAAGTGCATTTGGTTCACAAGAGGTTTAAAATAATGTTACTCTCCCTCCTCACCAAAAGCCTATTAACTTCTGATAGCGAGATGAGTATTCAGAAATAAGTAAATTCCAAAAAATCCAATATTAAACTATCGCTAAAAATCAAAATATCAATTCTGGTTCCACCGTTTTTGCTCCAGTATTGGATACAGCAGGGAAGCATAACCTATATATATATATATATATATGCTCTTGAACCAAAAATGAATGTTTGTAAGTCCTCTTGGGCATCTGGTTCTATGTTATATATAGAAACAGTATATAGTGGACCTAAAAAACAGTTTTTATGGATAAAATCTCTCAAAGTCATTTTTTTTAAATCACTTACCTAAAACAGAAACATATATATTACATATTATGGCAAAAAACACAGCACAACCTGGAGGGTATGTTTTGGGCGACGGCCCCTTGTGCCACTGGACCACCGCCGGGTATGATAACAGTTGTTTAACATATCGAGTTCAAGATGCAATCCATTTTTCTTGTATACATACCAAAAATATTAGCTATCTACGAGTATAACGATCTAGTTACTGTTTTATCTTTCACCAAAGGAACAAAACCAACTAGATACCAACCAGTGGCATTTTGGAACTACAGAATTTGAATTCTAGTATAGATCAATATAGGGAGAAACTAAACAATAATCCATAAGAGTTAAATAATATCCTAAAGAAGCATAAGACAACAAAATCTTGATGATACCAAATATTACCGATCGATTTTAACCCATTTTTAATTGTCCTATCGTTTTGAAATCTTGTGTGTATGTAATTCGGAAGAAAATAAAATAATTTAGTATCATCGAGTTGATCTGATCAGCTCGATGTTATTTGGGTACTGTTGGTACCAACTACAAACCCCCCTTAAAGTTATACAGGATGTTATCAGCTTATAAAGCGTTGGAAGGCAAGTAATTGGGCGATATTTAGAAGGATCGAGTGTGTTGGTTCGGCCGTTTCAAAGCAGGTAAGTAACGCCTTGAATAAAATGGTCACTTTCATTATTCTGGCTATCTTCTTGTTGTTAATCCTCGTTATTATTTTCAGGTTATTGTTCTGGTGTCTCGTCCATTGATGTGTCGCTATTTATGGTGACATTTAAATTATTCATGTCCAATAAATAATTTTTAACGTTACTCTTGATGGCACTGAGTCCCGCTCAAAGTATTAACTTATTGCTGAGGATAGATACTCGCCGTTCAGATATTTGAAGCCGTGGGTATTCTCGGCAAAGTTTTAGGTGTAATTTTTGCCGATATCCGATCATGTCATGCTTTTGTTGTGTGATCCTGTAAAATATATGTATTTTAGTTTAGTTCATAGAGACTGTCCACTTTATGCCTATTCTAGTTCGTCCCGCTGTGGTGAGCTCTGGTTGGAATTCCTGAGCAACACCTTCGTCGGGCGGAGGTTGGTGACTCCCTTGTGGTTGGTTATGAATCTTTTCGAGTTCGGTGCTGTTCTCAGGTGTAAGTAATTCAAAATATCCCTCCTCAGGTCTGCCACTTAAAATTAACTATATTGAACTAGGGTATTGTTGTTTATTTGTTAATGTTCGTTGGCCTTTCATTATTACTTTCTTTGTTTTTGTCTTTATTTGCCTATTGTATATCTGAAAGTTAAGTTCTTGAGTTTCTGAGAGAGCCAATATCTGAAGACCTGTGCCACATGTTGTTAAGTTTCATGTGTGCATAGTAATTATCGAGATTCCGCATCTTTTCATCCTCAATTAGAAAATAAATCAGAATTTCCGACTACTTTTGCCTTATATATCTAAGCACTCTTTCTCTTATACTTTTGCATTGTGTCTCAATTTGTATTCAAATTTGACATGCCTCTGTGACTTGTATGCTCTCTGACATCCGACATCCATACCTGTAGCTGTCATTTACCACTGTGGCATCTTTCGTTAAATATTTTTTAAAGTATTTTCTTGTTGGAATTACCTGATCTTGTATGGCAACTAGGAGACCCTCCGGTTCAAGAAACATCCATCCCGACGTCAGCCAGTAGTTCGACGTAATCCTTGTTAACTGTCTGCCATGCAGAAGCTTTTCCCTCCAACTCTTCAGTTTCTTATGAACGGGTTTGTAATGAATATAAATTTGTGCTTTCTTATCTGTAAAGACATAAAGTGATCCGAATCACATATAATCCGATGTAAGTCAGATGTGCGTGCTTTTTGTTGAAAGTAGCTTCGGAGTTTGGTGATTTGTTGGTCTAGCTGCTTTCAGATATCTGTTGATCATCTTCCGCCTTGATGTCGTGGAATTGTCGTACGTTCTATGGCACTTCTTGGATAGTGTTTTGTGCCTTTGTGAGTAGAGTTCTGATCTTTCGCTGCAGATCATTGATGTCAATGTTGGACCACTTAATTATCTCAAATGAATATCCAAGTACGAGGCAAGCGTAGGTGTTAATTGCCCTAGACAAATGTTTGCTGTTTAGTATTGTTTTTAGCAATTGTCGTATTCTTCTTGCAAACTCGCTTGTTAGGTCATTCTTCATTACTCAGTGATTTATACACTGCCTTTGGTTTATACCAAGATATTTGTAAGTATCTTCATGTCCCATTGCTTCCATACTCTGACCGTCCTGCATATTAAATTCATCCTCCTGAATCCTACCCTTCCTTATACTAACAGTTCTGCACTTGTCTAGCCCAAACCGCATTGTAATATCTGGAGCGAAATTCCTGACAATTTTAAGCATCTGATCCAGCTCGTTCTTGGTAGCCTGCAATTAGTTTTAAATCGTCCTTATATAAAAGATTGTTTAACTTAGTTTATTCTCTTCTCTCTCTCTTCTTTGTGATACTAAATCCATATCCAGTAGAATTTAGAAGGTTAGACAGAGGATTCATTGCAATACAAAACCATAGCGGACGCATTGAATCACCTTGATAAATACCTCTTTTTATTGCTAGAGGATTAGTTTTGATGTCATTCAAGTGAATAGGAGTGCGCCAGGTTGACACGGCATGTTCCAATAAATGTGTTATACAGAAATCGATATTGTACGCTTTTAGTACTTTAATGAGCCGGTCGTGCGGCATAGAGTCGAACGCTTTTTGTGATCAATATATTTGAAATTAATATTATTATTATTATTGTAATTTTCCTATCTCTACAATGTTAAAATTATTGTAATCGAAGCTTGCCATGACTGGTAAGATTCAATCAAAACACTTGTGTTGAGCTGCTGCGAAGTCACCATGCTGAATTTTTGAATGCAATGTGAGTTTGTAAATAGGGAAAAATGAGCCGTTAGGGAACTACGATGTTTATGACGAATTTGTATAGAAGTACCTCGTTATTTAATTACATTTATTCGTGAAATATTCCAGTTAAATACAAGTGACACAAGTCAAAATTTTCTTATCACTTTAAAGCTAAATCGCTCTGGTTAAAGCTCCTGCAATTTTTCCAAATAATAAAAACTCATTTTTATAGTCATATTTATTTTCAAAAAAAAACGGCGCCCTTGCTAAAACTACTCAATGAAATCACTAATTCTTGTTCTAATGTCTACGATAAAGCAATGTTTTATAAATGAATATTCCAATAATTAATACAAAAAAGACGCTTTTTGATAGATGTTGCATTTCAGCCTGTAACAGAATAGACTATAACAACGGTATAGAGTATATATTTTGATATATTCTAAATATAATTCAAGCAATATTTTACTAAAACTGTTGGTTCTCATGTTAACGTTTAAACAGGCTTGATTATTTCACAGGAATTATAAGTGGATTTGTCTAATACTAGTTTCGAGAATTTTAAACCATAAATAAAGTATCATATATCTCAAATGCTATATTTTAGAGTATAGACAGATTTATGAATAAGCTTTCTTAAAAGGTTACAATTTATGCCTTCCATTTCGAGGGTTTATGATCCCATATGTTCCCTGTTTCATGGTAATCTTTCTTTGGTCTGTTTAATTTAACTTGTTGCAAATATTAATTGAAACATTTTATTTGGTTCGATGCAATGATAATAAATGGTCAATTTACTAGTTGAAAATACAATAGAGTACTTTGTAATAGGAACATTACCGAAAAGTCATGTTTTTGGGGCATAATTTTCTCTTCAGAAAAAATAAACTTAAAGGGTTTTTCGTGCCTTTTTTTCGCCATGACTTTTCGGACCCCTAATGTGGATAAGTTAGTACAGGCATATATATTAAATTATATACATAATCTTAGGACTAAGAATTGAAGGGAATATCATTTTAATCTATTTATTCGCTTTTTATTATCATGGGTGACACCTCGTGTTTCTAAGACGAAGTTCCGAACTTAAAGTTTAGAGTAGGGACTTAAGCTTCACCATTTACAGCTTTATTCGTTTCGTCCTGACTAATAAAATCAAAGAGGGGATTGGTCTAAGGGGTGGATCTGGTAATAGCTGAGCTAACTTTGTATTTTACGGGAAGACTAAAAGTCAGTCTGTGTCAGGGTTTTGTTTCTTATAGTTGATCTTAAATTCTTTTTTTGTGGTGGTTTATGGGGCTTTAATTATACAGTGGGATATTAAAGTTAAGGGATTTTCAAAGATATTGTTTGTGTAACTTTGTTTTATTTTACTTTTTTTTGTTCATTAATTTCAGAACAAATCCATTAATAATTAATTTTCAATTTTTTCTAAATTATTTCCTTTCGTATTCAAATACACAATCGCAACCCTGTGATTCGTCAAGAATACGCAAGAAACTCCCTGGCTCACGCAGGTCAGGATGCATTTGAGAACAGTACTGTACAAACCACATGTGATATCGGAACTCGTTCGCTTAGCCGGCCGGCACAGATTTTCGGATCGGTTTCCCGAGAAAACTGGAAAGGTAGCAAGATTAATGTAGTGTGATGGTCTTTTAGGGTTAATTCAGTAACCCAACTACAGAAACTAGTCGGTTCTACTGTGATAGGTAATTGTGGTGTGTAAGGTGATTGTGTTTCCTTCCATCTATTATTTAATTTTGCTAGTTACCATTGTTTTATTGTTTTAAAGTTATCCAATACAGTCGTCTATATATCGAATTTTCATATTTCCTACAGATATTTTATTTTTATTCTATGTTTTATCTGGGGAGTAACTGGTTTTCAAGAGTTAAATTTACGTTTTATTTAAAGATTTTTGTTTTCTTTTCTTTGTACTAAAGTTGCGATTTAAAGATAATTCCCTCATTTTCTAGATTTAAATATTTTTTTCTGTTATTAGGTTTAAGTATTATTTTTGTACAGCATATCATTTACTTTACTTTTGTTAATAGACTTTTAAGTTGTTTTTAAAAAACCAAATCCTTTATTTAAATAAACCACCTGATAGTTAAATAAATATTTATTCAAGAAGAAGATACCATCGTTGTTGCACTTTGCTGTTGTTCGAGTTTATATGGCCGCAGAACTGGTGAGATAAAATGTTTAATTCAATTTGTACTAAGAATTATATTTCATAACATGTTAAATTATAATTTACGAAGAAGCCTACAGAGTACCTTTGATTTTACTTATGATACCTTAGTTAATTTAAGTATTGTGACAGGGTTGCCCGCTATATCTCAAATAAATTAATAAAATAAATAAATAATTTTAAATATAATAAATAACCGCTAGATAACCCTGCTACAAACCAGATCATATCATCACTTCAAAAAATCAGCAATTCCTGGAAAGATTGGCAAGAATACAGTTCTAGGTCTTATCTACGCTGTATTCCAGTCAAAACCAAGCCGAAGAAATCGTAAAAAAACCGCTTTCAACAAGAATCCTAACTGAACACTTTCATTCAAAGCGACAGCTTTACAACAAAAAGCTTAATAGCACTTTTTTTGCAGGGGTTACAGTCAGAAGGATAATAAAAAAAATCACATTTACTTTGTGATTGTCTCGCTGTCCATGAGCCAGGGGATAATTCATGCCGGGAGTGCGCTAAAGATTAATCGCCAGCTAATTGGGCTGCTTAGTGGAGTAAGATGGGCAATGTTTCTAATGATAAGTACTAACTACAGAATACAAAATACAACTGATCCATGTCGTATGGAAAATCGATAATATACAGAAGTGGAAAATTCGATTTTTCTATTTATATATTTTAAAAAAGTCTTTAAGTTCAATGTAAGACTGGACTGTGCCTTAAAAATATAATATGGTGCTATTTTATTGTGTTTGGTCCACATTTAGCTTTTTCATTTTTGTTAATTAATATTGTTATTTCTCTATATTTTCCATCTTAAATATAGGAAAGAACGGTTATCGTAAATATGAATATTATGTAATTTTTTTTAGGTTAGGAGTATTGACTATGAACGAGCACTGTAGGCCTTTTGACATAGATGCTTCGGGCTACATCAGGGCAGAAGCTGCAGTCGCCGTTCTGCTACAAAAGGCAAAGAACAGTAACCGAATTTACGCAACATTAGTTCATACTAAGGTTAATTGTGACGGATATAAAGAGCAAGGTATTACTTTTCCGAGTGGCGTCGCCCAGTATAATCTCTTGAAAGAAATGTACATGGAGTCTGGTATAAGACCTTCAGACATAAGTTACATAGAGGCTCATGGCACAGGTAATATTATACAACATTTTTATCATTAACGTGAATGTTAAAATGACTGCTTTCACCCATACATTTCAACTTTTACATACGACATAATCAAACCACCACACGATCATTACACTACAATAACAATAACATGTATGTTGAAAGGTCACCGACTAATAATAATCAATATAATATATATATAGTTATATATATATAATATATATATATATATATAAATATATATATATATGTATATATATATAAATTTATATATACATATATATATATATACATATATATATACATATATATATATATATATATATATATATATATATATATATATATATATATATATATATATATATATATATATATATATATATATATATATATATATATATATATATATATATATATATATATATATATATATATATATATATATATATATATATATATATATATATATATATATATATATATATATATATATATATATATATATATAAATATATATATATATATATATATATATATATATATATATATATATATATATATATATATATATATATATATATATATATATATATATATATATATATATATATATATATATATATATATATATATATATATATATATATATATATAAAAAGTAGAAAATATATATAGCGGTTAGAACTAGTATATAGCAGAAAATGGATTCTTTGGGATGACCGCTAAAGCAATGGAATTTGGCTAACTATAGACACGTGTTTCTGACTTAAGGTCTTCATCAGTACAGTCAACTAGTTGAAAGACGAGTACAACTAGTGCCAAAATGAATACACATAACAATACCAGAGTCACCAACTGGAGCAAAACCGACATTTGTGATTACCAAGAGAACATCCGAAATCTTCGCCGGACTTGATACTCTATTTACCACGGAGCAGCATATAGCCACCTGTGGCGAAACTCATATATATAAATATATTCAGTGAAACAGTTTTTTAGGGTATTTTGGTCATAATTTTGTATATATAAAACGAAGATTTAGTTTGTATGTAGCACTTTATTTTTTTTCAAACGTTTCGGCAAGTTTTTGCCTTCATCAGTGTATCTAGAACAATCATTTTTATTAAAATTTAATTTAGTTTTTACGTCACCTAAGAAGGTAATCTCCGGTATCATAATGAAATATTTACAAACAAAACATTCATAAACAAACTTTCTTGCACAGTATACGACATTTAGTTTAGTAACATCACATACGTTAATACATGCAAAAGTTAAAAATTTGACTGACATGGATTAGATATTTATATCAGATCTTTAATATTATCAGTAGATATTCTGTTGTTTTTTTCCGATTTGATAAAAAACCTAAAATTTTATTGTTTTACATTTTTGGTATTTTATGGATTTTCAATTTAGCGCAGTTAATATAAGTTTATTTATTCCTGATACAGACAAGACCATGGAAAATTAAAATTAGAGGTTTAGGTTAGTAGGTTAGATTTTATTTTGAAAGAGTGATCATATAAAGTCAAAGGAAGGTTGGATTATATAGTTATTTTAGGATGTTGTAGTAAATTTGGCTTAAATTTTTAATTTCAGTTTTGTTGTTTATTGAATTTTCATTTTTTTATATATAACATCTCTAAGAACTCCCTCTTTTTTTGATTAGTTTCTGTTTTCAAAATTTTTGTCTCATGAAAATTAAAAGTATGGGAAGTTTCGTTTATATGTTTTGTGAGGGCGGTTTTATTTTTTTATCGTATTTATGTCCATTGATCCGGTTTTTGAGATATTGGGCGGTTTGCCCTCTGTATACAGCGGGACAGTCGTTGCACGGTATCTTGCGGTTTTAAGTGAACTAAAATATTTTTTTTGGAAGGGCTTTGGTGGCAGAGGTAGATGTTGTGTTTTTTTAAGGTGATTCAGTTCACCTTTTCTTCTGATAAGCCTTGTATGTATGGAATAGATGCATACTTCTTTTTAGTTTTTGTTTCTGTGAAACTGTTATTATTAGGTTTATTTAAATTTTCTAGGCGGGATTTAAAAATGGAGTTTATTAACTTTTTTGGATAACTATTTTTGATCAATATATCTTTTGCTTTTTGGATTGCTATCGTTTGATATGTGGTGCTACTTAGTTTTATTGCCCTGTCAGCTAGGCCAATTATTACTGATTTTTTTTGGTACATGGGGTGTTGTGAATGGTAATTAATGTATCTGCCTGACCATGTTTTTTTTTGTGTACCATTCAGTTTCAATTTTATTATTTGTGTTGTGCAACGTCATGTCTAAAAAATTTATTTTACAATTAATATCAGTTTCTACAGTAAATTGTAGCTTTTCGTGGAAGTTGTTAAATGAGTTTAGAATATAATAACATTTATCTCTGGGTATTGTCGTTAGGCAATCATCCACGTACCTAAAAAAGAATGGTAATTTGCAGTCCAATTTTTTAATAACATTCTCTTCCAACTCTTCATTACCATTTGTGCTATAACGCTAGAAATTGAGAACCCCATTGCACACCCTTCCAATTGTCTATAGAAGTTGTTTTTATACATAAAATAGGTTGATTTTAGAATTAATTCCACGGCAGTCAAAAATTCATCCAATGGTATATCGGTATAATGTTTTATTGTGTCCCATCTTTTTCTAATTATTTGGAGAGCAATCAGTTAGAATATTTGTATATAGGGAAACAACGTCTAGGGATATTAGAATGTGATTATTTGGTATGTGAAGGTTGTTTATTTTTTCTTTAAAATTTCAAGAGTCCTTAACGTAAGTATTTGTTTTGTTTCTAATATTTTGTAAAATGCCTTTTAAAAAATTTGATGTTATTTAACAGGGATTGTATACAAGAAACGATAGGGCGCATTGGAACGGCATCTTTGTGTAATTTTGGAAGACCGTATATTTTTGGTGCTTGGGCGTTGTGAATTTTTAGTCCTTTCTCGCAGTTCGGTGAAATATAATTTTTATTTTCCCAGTGTGCAATGAGCTCATTATTTCTTTTTTGGAAAATGTTTGTAAGGTCGGTGTTAATTTTTTTATATGTATCTATTGTTTAAAAGTGATTCTATTTTATTATCATATTCCTCGGTTTCCATGATGGCCGTTTTGTTAGATTTATCGGGTCGCAATATTTTTAGATTAGGATGTTGTTTGAGAAATGTATTTGTTTTTTTTTTATTTTTTTTTGCAATTTGTTATCAATGGTGGAGCTTTTTGTTTTATACTGTTTAGAATTTAATTTGCTTTTATAATTTGTGAGTATATTATAACAGTTTGCTCTGATGCTATCTTTTCCAAATTGTTTAGGTCGTTTATTGACATTTCAACAGAGGAAATGATTTCAGGAAGAGGAAGTTCTTTAGAGTTTATAATTGTTAATGCGAAGGTTAGAACCCAGGCTCTGGACATCAACTGCATAGTCGGGAATTTCGGTATTAGTTAAATTTTCCAATCAATTTTTCTCTATGCGAATTTCTTTCTGAGAAATTTTGTTTTTATTCAGGATTAATTTATCCATTTTTTTAGGTTTCTCTGTTTAATATTTGCCAATAAAGATTCGTATTTTTTAGTCTCATTGTCTATAATTTTTTGGAATATATTTAGGGGATAGATTTGTTGAAGTTGATTTTTAATTTTTGATATCATAATCTCTAGGTATTTAATATTAATAATGGTATCGCTAATTAGTGATTTTAATGTGCCCAACATTAAGTACTTAATAGCTACTAATAAACTTAATAAACAACTACATTTAATTACTAAGCGTGACGTTTACTCAAATTAAATTTTGATGATATTGATGATATAGGTTCCCATATTAATACTTTTTAATTATATAAAGGGTACTATCTGATGTTTGTTAGTTAGTAATGACTGGAACAAAATATAATATTACGTTGCGTTTTTCCGTGCCAAATTAATTCTAGATCCAAAAAAGAAACCAACCAAAAGTAATAAACAGTTACAGCTTTGGATTGTTTTCAGATTGGCAACTGTATAATTATTGTTGTAAAAAATGCAACCAAAAGAGAGACATATTTTAATGTTGTATAGTTTAAGCTTGTATTTGAACAAATAAAAACTAGACACACTGTATAAAAAACTAAATTTCCCTTATTTATACAAAATTCCACGGTGGAATTACAATCAAATGTATGTTCACCAAACTTCCAGAAACCTTACTTCACTTCACATAAGTGCGATTGTAACGAAAAAATTGTCTTACGTCCTGAGTGATGAATTTTCAGAGACCATTTATCTTAGATTAAGGAAAAAAATTATGATAAAAAAATCTTTCTAGAAATGGTTCACATCAGCAACCAACTAAATACTATTAATAGACAGCGAGATTCAAAATCCTAGTTCGATTTATAACTATAGTTTAAAACTAGAGAACAATCTGCAAAATCAACAGATGTGCTACCAAGTAGAAAATGTTTTTTAAAGGTTCTTTTCAATTATCTCTCGCGTAATTTTTCATATAAAATTGTTGCCTAAACGTGTTTTGTTCAATATTTAAATAGGTGCATTTTTGACAACAATTATATAGTTGCGAAAATGTCATTGTCAGTAATTCTATCTGTTTATTGTTATTAGTTCGTTTCCTAATATTCTAGTATATCCGAATCATTACTAATTAACAAACATTAAAACCTATATTAAAATAATCTAAAATATATGTGATTAAACTTCACACATAGTAATTAAATATAGTTGTTTTATACTTTTTGATTCTAATCCAATAAATTTCCTGATAAGATTATATTACATCCAATTTTAGTATTATATAGCATCCATTTACCTAATCATTTTATATGTTTGGTCTCTTCCTTTAATTTTGCTTAATTTTCGTATTTACAAGTTTTTGCCAGTCATACCTAGCACCGATCGAAACCAAATAATGGGCGCGATCTACAAAAAAACTGTTTAGTTTTATTTCAATTTAATGCATGTATTCGATAATCTAATTATAAATGCACTATGTGTCAGAGGAGATTTGTTTTGTCACAAATTTCAAAATAGTTATTTACCCAACTACCCAATTACAAAAGTTCTGGAAATATAAGTTTTTGTATCAGGAATTTTGATGATTAGTAGGGTCTCAATGTTATTAATGATTAATCTAGTAGGATCTTCGCGAGGACATTCACCAGCCAATCCAATAATAGTCGCAACTTTATATAACAACAGGTGGTGAATTTTTTTTTGCAAATTCCGCTTTTGAAAAAACTGGATTTTTTTGAACGGTGTCCTACGTTCTTCCGTTTCAAAAATGCTATTAGTTTTGAATATTTACGTATATCCACATCTTTGTTTGTTTTGATGATCAATTTGAGCATTGAAAAATGACCATAGCGCAGAAGATTTGTAGGTTTAGGATTTTTCGCCAAAATAGACGTCTTTAAGAGATTTTTACCTGTTTATTTTCACACCATTGTGTAAAAACTTTGTATTCTTTTTCATATCTATGACGAGATTTTTTGGGCTATACCTGCAAGCTGACTGCTTGTATGTGTGCTATGTATTGCATGGTGAGTGGCGAATATATCTTTTAAAAGCACAAAATTACTAATAATTACGCAAAATAAATCACGCACAAATTGCTGTTATTGCTTTTTGGTGTCATGGCAACCGAGACTTGTCTATTAACACTAATATTAAAACAATTGTAACTGAGGTTATTTAGCATTAAGCTAACTGGAATTATATGAGATTATAATACGATGTAAGTCAAAATTATAATATAAATAATGACATGAATTTTTAAATTTTTTATGATATTTGGATGATCTGTTGAGTCGGTTTTTAAATAATTTTTGAAAAAAAATCTGTATCTATATATACTAATATATACTTTTGATACAGCTGAAAAAAAATTTTCTTTTTCAAGAACTAGTGCGGAAAGTAAATTCCTTTCCGCACTAGTGTGTGCGGCAAAATCTAATTTTCTGCAAGAATATATGTGCGGAAAGGGCATACTTTCCACACGTTTATAGAAAACAATAATTTTAATTTAGCTTTAACTTTTAGCTGCAGTACACGTAGAATATATTAGCTATTTTGTAACTATGCATACTATATTAGCCGTCTTTTCTCGTATATTCGTATTTCAACGTAAAGCTGCACTACGAAGTGACGTTTTCATCGCGGCCTATCCAATAGCAGCTTGAGGTGGCCAATAAACAACAAGCTTTAAATCAAATGCCGAGCTGCAAATAATTTACCTCATCAATACTTTCTAATAAGGCAAAACTAACGGAACGAGAAGCTGCAAAAGTGTATAGTTTTATTTCGTGGTATAATTGTGGTTTCGGAAGTGTTTGTGTTAAGTTTTATAACTTTTTAAAGTGTAAGGTTTTTTCAATATTCTTACAAGGAAAAAATCAAATTGAAACGAGAAGAACGACCTTTACCGGATATCGTCGTAGATAAACAAGGATCTAGCCGTAGTAAATCATATAAAAGGCGCTTTAATCGGGAAATATATTCAAGAAATTTTTGAATATTCCGATATAATAAAATAAGTGCTCCTCTTTATTTTCCGTGTGTGATTTTTACTTGGTAAGTGTCGTAGAGTCAAATTGTAAAAATGTATGAGAAAAGCTATGACTGAAGATTGTTTGGTTGTATTGTCCATCTTGTCCATTTAAAAAAAGTTTGTTAGGGAGTAGTGAAATACCAAACTTTAATGAGGGAGAGATAGACAAATTTAAATTAGAGAAAAATTGAGGGGTTGATTTAGTTTACAAAAACAAGTATGGATTGGATTTTATCCAAGATTTATTAAATAGATTGTTATTAAGCAGCACCCCTAATTTCTAAGGTCACTAGCCGCCGCTGCTATGTACTTTAGTTTATTATTATTCCATTTTAATTTTATGTTGTACAAAACCGAATCTGTGTTGTGCAATGCACTTGTTTTCTTTTGACTCACATCGTTAAGATTAATATTATTAATTGCAAGCATTTTATCACTTCCAAATATCTCTATTTTAAATTCAGAAATATATATTAATTTACTTTTTTTAAATCCTATTTTATGTTTTTTATCATTTTTAGGAACGGTAGTCGGTGATCCAGAAGAGCTAAATGGTGTGGACAAATTTTTCACTCCAGGAAGAAACACGCCCTTATTAGTAGGATCTGTCAAATCGAGCATCGGACATTCTGAACCTACTTCAGGCCTGTGCTCTCTGATTAAGGTATCTATAGGGTTTATGTGAAAAATAATTTTATACATATTAGAAAAACCTTAGATAAAACGTACCGTTAAAGCGGATACATACGACACAAGTGTTACTTGCAACAAAGAACAGTGATGCGAACCAACCGTAGACGTAATAGGTTAATTAATGGACTGAGCTTTGCGAGACTTAAGTATTTTGAAATTTAAATTTTATTTTTAAAAACCACTTTATTTCAAATATACCTTTTTACAATACGAAGTCAAGAGAGAGAATGCTTTATACTATTATATTAAAACAGAATGGAATCTTTAGGCTTGAGAATCTGAATCAGCAAAACCGATATCAGTTCGTAAAATTGCCAGTATGAGAACGATTATCATACGCGTCAGCAGATTTCTTGGGAATGATACAATAACCTCTCCCTTTTTTTGAAGTATCGGTTTTGACTTCTTCGATTTTTTGATTATTGTATCATCTTTTTCGGTAAGTGGTCATGAGGTAATTAATCAATGCTCGTCGATTTCATATTCGTAGTCCGGTACAAGTGGCGATTATTAGAATAGTCCTTTGTAAATGTCTTTTACAATCTGGCACATTTTTCGTATTTTAAGTAGGATACGCCTGTCAATTTCGGTTTATTGGTCAGTAGTGCATTTTAAAAATATTCTTTTCTTTCTTTACTGGAAGGCTAGTATTTTGTTCTGTATTGTTCTTCAATGTTGATTTGAAAATTTTGGCAATCGGCTAATTGGGAACCTTTCATTAGCTGGATCGTAGGGGTGGAAACCTTCATTACAGTAATACGTCTCTTCCAGCAGGGGACAGCTAACTTCTTTACGTGCCAGGTAAGGATATTTGGGAACAAATATTTTTGTGATTTTGGATTACAGGAAAAGGTGATTAAAGGGTAAGGCTTTCGGGCCTGATTGTTAGGACATAAATGGAAAAAAGTACCTTTCTGTTCGAAAAAATAACTTGTTTGCCTTAGACTTGATGACACGAGAGTACGTCTTTAAACTTTGGAATGACTTCTAGTTCGTTTAGTATTTCTTGCATTTCTGACACTAACATTATAGATTTATACAACGTATTTAGTTTTGCAAACTTAATCTCATATTCTAAATTGTCAATGAATTGTGACAGTCTAGACTAATCTGGGATGTTATTCTTTAAAGGCTAATATATTCAGTTATATCGTTAATTTGGCCTTCTGTCATTTCTTTAAAGATTTGTAAACTATATTCCAAATTTTCTTAATTTTATTGTAAAACTGAAATTTTTTCATTGTGGTTATTAGTTAGTTGTTGGGATAAAGAAACGAGAATTTACCTCTGATATGATATTTTTTTGGTTTTGTTCTAGATTTTTGCCTTATCATAACGCTTGCTCCTTTACTAGGTCCGTAAGACCTCTTTTATTACTAAAACGTGGATGTAGATTTTCCAGTTAATTGTATTAGATACTCCGTTCTTAAAACATTTTCGGATAATCCTTAATAAGAAATAGGATTTGGTTTGCTTCAAATTTATTCTTAATTACTACAAAATATTTTTCTATAATGAATAAAAATATGCTTATTATATGCATTGCTTTGCCTAATTGAATAAGGAGATTGGATATTTAAGGTAGGTTATTTGAATATCGTTGAGGTCACTGATTGATTCCAGCAGTCAAAGAAACATATCCTATTCTCAAAAATAATTCGTTAAATATTTTAAAATTATCCATGCGAATGTGTTGTAGAGGTTTCGAACTAGATTGAATTTTATTACTGGTGGTTTTACGTCATAATTATTTCCTTTTTAAACACATAACACAGTTTCTATATCTTGTGATATATTGGGCCAATAAAACTTAGGGGCTAAAGATTCCTTTATTTGATTTATACTGTATGACATGTTTTTGGTGTATGATATGATTCGAACTTTTCTTTCTGGACTTTTAGCGTTTGTATGATATTAAAAAAATATAAGTGTCCGTGAAGAATTCACCTAATTTGGGACATATAAATGGCATATGTTGTTTTTGGGTCTACAAATACTTTGAAGGGTTTAATAATATCAGTTTGTAGATCTCTATTTGATATATATCAGTCGGGTATTTTCGAACCCTACATTAAATATTTATTATATCAGATAATAATAACAAACGGAGATATTGATAAAATCAAGTTTTGAATCCATATACAGAGGATTTATGGGGGGCAAAAAGGAAAGCACTTACAATATTGTATTTCTTCTCCCTTTCCGAAAATTTCCTAATGCAGATCACCGTAGGTTCACTAGATAGGCGTGAAAGGATTGAAACCTCACGCTGCAACTTCTTTCGGTAAATTCAAAATAATTACCACTACTCTATCCTACCGACTACGTTACTTAAATTCTTTGAAAATAAACTTTATTTTTAAAAAAACTACTTTATTTCAAATATACGTTTTTACAGTAAGGAATCAAGAAAGAGAATGCTTTGTATCAATATATTAATTTCAATAATAATTCAATCAATAATAAAGATAATCAAAGATACCTTATTCTCTTTTGCATATAGGTTGATGTCGTTTTCAATGATATTTTTTAAAATAATGCTTTTGTGGTGTTTTTTAAGCTAAATAAATATGCAAAATATATTGAATCAAGACCGCATAGCAACATTTCTCTAATAAAAATGACCCAGAAATACTTTAAGAAATGCTGAGGAAAAGTGGGCTGTTCATTATTCTATTGATTTTCGAAGGATTCGCATTGTAAACATAACTACACTGTACTAAGTTATACCTACACCAGTTATACGAGTTCAACCTGTTTATGATCATTATCGTTGCCTGAAACAATCAGGCAAATCGTAAAAAGATGACCAATGAAGCGGAAAAATTCTTGTCGGTTTGACACATACAACCGTCATTACAAGGGATAAGGATTTCAATGCCCGTATCTGAAACAAGAAATTACAGTTAACAGATCTCAACAATGTTTTCCAATCTGCTTGTTTTCTTCATTTTGCACGTTTAAAAATATTTTCATTTTAGTTTTTAAAGATGTAAGGTTTTACAAGAAAGCTTTTCGGTATTGTAATATACAAAAACGCCACTTTAAAGATGTGTTAAATATGAACAAAATCACTGTAACTTGCAACACCAGTATTTTTTATAAATCTATTTGAAAACCTACGTTTTGATCAGCTAATAATAAGATACAGAAAAGTTATTAATTTATAAAGAATTGCAAGGACACCGCTTCTACGTATTACTGAAATAAGAAAGAGTAATAAAAACAATTAAGAATGTTTGAAAATTGATTCGTATACATCAAAATTAAAAAAAGATAGTTTCTTATTGTCAATGAAAATTTGTTTATGCTTAAATTTGTGCACCTATACAAACCAAAGTTGTTTTTCAATGTTTAATGCACTTTTCCACTAAAATTTAAAAAAGATATTTTTTAAATTCCTACGTTGAGCCATGTAGTATTTGAAAAAAATTTAAATAGTAAAATTAGTTTTTACTTAAAAAGTGTGGATCCCTAAACTGGAAATCAAATTTAAATAGGAAATATATACTAATTCTTACTTTTATTTAAACTCTAAATCCTCACTCCAAAATTTTTAAAGATTTGTTTTTAGAGCATAATTCTAGTTAAATTCGAGTTAGTAGCTTACGGTAACAGCTCAATACTGTACCAAAAAAAACGTGATTAAAGGAGTTTTTTGTTACTGTTTTTATTAATTCAATTACAAAAATTAAATTTTTGTTTTATCTAGAGAGTACTTGCTATAAACCGAACTGTCTTTCGCAGGTTATTTTAGCTTTTGAGTCAAATACAATTTCACCCAATATAAACTACAAAACTCCAAGGAAGGAGATCTATGGTCTTTTGGAGGGAAGATTAGAAGTCGTAGTAGAAAATACACCTTTCAGGGACACAAATGGTTTAGCAGGTAATTTTTTTTGGAGTGGCTATTAGTGATTCTAGTGAAAATTGCTTTACTGAAAACAAAATATGTTATAAGTAAGTTTTGCTTTATTAAGTTTGTTTTGGTTCTTGAACGCTCAAATAAAACCAGGTTAAAAATTGTTTTTCAAAACATGTGCTGAATTTTTTTTTCAAAACATCTGTGATATAAGGCACTTTCTAGACAAGTTAACAGTGCTTCTTCTTTAAGTTTGATATGTGATCATAGGAAAAAACATTTCATAATCCTATTTGATTATTATCTCTTCTTTTATTTAGGTAGGTCTTCGCATGAAATTAGTGTAAAAATATAGTCCCTTGCACAAACAGCAGTTTTATTTTAAAAGCAATAATATTACCTTTTTTATTTAGGAGTGAGTAACTTCGGATTCGGTGGTGGTAACGCACACACCATATTGAAGCAATACTACAAGATTAAAAGTGGCAAAGGCATTCCCGCAGATGACTTACCAAGATTGATTTGTGTCAGTGGCCGTACAGGAGAGGCCGTGGATGTTCTTCTTGAAGATGTTATTAACAAATTTGATACTGAGCACATTGCGCTGATACACAATATATTTAGGTAAATTTTATATACACATTTAAGATAATTTTGTTTTATACCAAATACAATTTTAAAAAGAAAGCATATTTAATATTACTAGTACTCGTGATTGTTAAAAGTTATCATATTCAAACAAATTTTCTAGAAATTGAACATTTATTTGATGTTTAATTCTTGTTGGCAAAACGTCTCTTAGTTTGGAATATAATGGGTAATATATCCACAAATTTTGAAATATTTAGATTTTTTGTTAAGTATGCATGTCTTACATATTTCAAAAATATTTAAAATGCTTTTAACAAAATAAAAATATAATCATACCCATTCATTAATAAAAAAACATACACATTCATTAATAAAAACTATAATCAGTAATGGCTAAAAAAAGTTTGGTAAAAGAAATTTATTTTAATAACTAATCGCAGAGAAACGTATCCGCTGCTAATAATTTGTTGTGGTAATTTAATAGAGTAATTTCTTCCTGCTTTTCTCAAAAAACGATAATTTTAACAAAACATTATTAATTAAGTGGGCTTATACATTTAAATGGTTCATTTTTTCAATAGCTTTGTTATGAAACTGACAGATGTTCACAGTAAAAGTACAGATCCCTTGATTTTATTTGTATTATAAAAAAAAGTCAAAACGAAATTATGATTCTCGTGGCCCAGACGACATTAGTTAAGCGTGAATTTCTGCTCACACAAAGCTATGCAAAGCTTAAACATTATTAATTTAAAACTGTATGTGATTTTGCTTCATTTATGTTTCAGAAAACCCATAAGAAATCACATTTATAGAGGTTATGCGATGGTATCGAATAAAGGCATAAACAAGAAGTCGGTTAAATTTTTGAATACTACTAAGACAGCTTTTCTCATTTCTTTTGGTGGCCTATCAAGAGTAACAGGAAATTTGTTACAAGACCTACTACGGTTTCCTCTGTTGGCCAATTTCAATAAAAGGTAGGCGTTTTAAAGTTAGTTAAAATGTCGCTAATTCATTTAAATAAATAAAGATTTTTTCAAATATATAATATATCGACTTCTTTTACTATTCAAATGCGAAGTTGATATGTAACGTATTGAACAATTACCACTTCATTTCACTATCCTATTAACTACAAAGGTTACTAAGAAGTTACTTAAGATATCTAAGAAAAATAACATTTATGGTTAAGTTCGTTTGCCTAATATATTTTTTTTAATTTCAGACTGATAGACTTTTTTATCAAGAAGAAGCTTGATTTTAATGTCATAATATCTAACTCGCTTGGTTCAAATTTTTACCAATTTCTCGTAGATTTTCTTAACCAAATAGTACTTGCTGAATTACTGAAGGAATTAGCAATAACTTGCCAAACGGTGACTAGTCATTCCTTTGGAATATTTGCGAGATCTTATTTTGAAAATTCCTTAAAGTTGGAGGAGTTTTTAGAATGCATTTATTCTATTGCCAACTTAGCCAATGAAATAGAAATTACTAAAAATGGAAATGGAATTATTGACAGTTTGTCAAACTACAGTAAGTTTATAGATCACCATCAGTGTTGTGTTTTTTGCAATTATTATTTATACTAATAGATTAAAAAAAAAGTGAAATAACGTAATAAATAATACTAATAATATATACGGTTAAAACAAAAAATATCTTTATTCCTCGGTTAATCTATCCGAATCTAGTGGACCAATTTTGATAATTCTTTTCATGTAAGAATAATATCCACACCACATATGAATTTTCTCAACTTATTAATTTTATTATAACCTTCACATAAATAAACATGTAATATTATATTGGCGAAGAACCAGATCATAGTTGTCGTCTATGTGAATGAGAATATCTCATACGAGAAGTGAGAATTTTCCATGTTTGTTTTGAAAAGTCCCGTTCAGATTAGAGTTTTTAAGTAAATATGAAAATTTTATTGTTATTTTACTACCCTCATAAAAACCTAAACAGTAATTTGTCCTTAACGAATCTCAAAGAGAAGAAAATAGCCCAACTATTTGAATATTTTTGTTTGAAGGTGGTAGACGATGTCAGAATGTTTACTAAACCCGTTCTGTCGGATTTGTATTGTCTTATTATTTTACCATTCAAAACGTTGTAAACCCAAAATAATAGAGACAATGCAAGCCCGACAGAACGAGTTTGGGGAATATTCTACGTTTTCAATCACCTTTAAACAAAAGTTGGAAGCCCGGTACGGACCCAGAATCACAGAATAAATCCGAAGCTACGAGACGACAAGGAGAAAGTTAATCAAAGAAATGTCCAGTATTTCTTTCTTTGTGAAGCCCGCAATGACAATATAACTCCAGTAGATTTTACATTTAAGGACCCAATTCCAAGGGATAGGCGTATTTTAGATAATACCAGAACATTTGACCAACAAATACCAACACAAATTGCAGAAGCTTCGATCTGACTGAAAAACAGAACGAACAAGATATGTTTGAAAGACCATAGTCAACGTTTAGTTAATACGTCAGTTATCCTAATTTTGCAGTGATGGCGAACCGCACACTAGTCTTGGAAATAATTGCAGCTATTGAAACCATATCAACATCCCTTAGCCTGAAGCAGATGAATTCCGGCACAAAAAATAAGGACAGTTATGGATAAAAATATAAAGACACCAACTAATATTTCTAAACAAGAAGGAACTACAGTTAAGAGTCTCCAGAAAGACAGTTCCATTAGGCTTCTTCCTGCAGACAAAGGGAATTCTACAGTAGTTATGGACACTTAAACATATGACCAGATGATCGGCGAAGTCTTGACGAAAGGAAACTACAAATTAATACCACCGAAGGATCCCATAAAGCAAAGTAAACAGGACATTGAAGAAACGTAGTGCTGACATCCCAGAGAGGATAGGCAGCAACTTAGCGTCACATTACAGCAAGCCATCTCATTTTTATGTTTTGCCAAAGATCCAGAAGCCCAACATGCTTCTAAAACCAAATACTAGCTCCAGGGACTCAAGAACAAGTGCATTAGCCAAATTTTTGTTGGGAATCATTCAACCTTTACAAGGTAAGAAGAATTCATGTGTTTAAAATTCGAACCATTTTCTTGATATCCGTAAGGACATCACATTAGGGCAAGAAGACAGATTTGTTAGTTTTGATGTAGAAAGTTTATACACAAATGTTCCGATATGTGAATCATTGGACATAATTAGGCAAAAGTTGAGGGAAGATGGAAGTGATAAAACTATTGGAACGCTATCTCCGTAGCTCCTACTTTCAAATGAAGAATAGGTTTTACATACAAGATGATGGTCTCCCGATAAGTCGTCCCAACCTCTGGTGGTAGCCAATATTTATAGGAACTGGTTGGAAGAACTTGCAATGAATGCTACTCAAATCAAGCCTAAATTTTGGCTTATATATGTAGATTACTCTTTTATTATTTCAACTGCAAACGACAATCTTCTAGTAGCATAAAAACATGTATTAAGTTTACAATAGAAAAAGAGGAAAATTCTTATTTGACTTTTCTTGACGGTCTCGTTAAGCGATCCTCTGAGGGTATCAGAACTACAGTGTACCAAAAACATACACACATTTGACAGTACCTCAACCAGAGTTCTAATCATTCTGCAGCAGCAGGAAAGGACATCATCAGAAAGCTTTATAGCAGAGTTGTAACACCTTGTAATAAAACGATGGACTTTGAGGCAGAAACTAAAAACATAAAAAATATCTCTTGCAGAATGGATACTCTGAAGGATTAATAATTGGTACAATATCAAAATTACAAAATAATCATCATACAACATATTCCGACCTACAAGAAACAACACCATTTACCGAGACATCTGAAAAGTTTCGGAGAACAGACAAGAATTTCAACATCAAAACCGCTTTTAAATCGGGAAATACGTTAAGAAGGCTTCTGACAAAAGCCAAAGGACATCGATAAGAACAAAGAATGCATTTACCAAATCCAGTGTAACTGTAGTGGCTCCTATACTGGAGCGGCAACATGCCTTCTCAGTATAAGAGTCAAGGAGCATTTTCATCATACTTAAAAGAGGGAGCCGTCAGAATCGGGCATAGCGGAACACGTCTGGTTAAACCAACACCGGATGAAGTAGTTGGAGGCTAAAATTTTGCATAGGGAGCAGCACTGGCTATAATGAAAGTTCATAGAAAAAAAATCAAGGCCTATTCAGTAAGTAGTACATCTAGCGTCGCTATTCCAAACATCTGGAAGCCGCTCCTAGCTCAAATTGATCCCCTAAAACTTTACGTTTTTGAAACCAGGAGGCAGAGACTTTATGCATAATCGCACACGACATAACTGCACACAACTAGTATGTAAACACGTAGCTTTAGAGTTAACGTTTATATTCCCCTGAAAAACTATTGGAGATACTTACTATTCGGAACGTTGTAAAACCAAAATAATATAGACAATGCATGTCCGACAATACAAGATTAATGAATATTTGAAAACTCTCGATAAATCGACGGGTTTCATAGTATTTGTCGTTCGTCGGTTTGATTTCGGATCATTAGTTTGAATTTGGTTTTAAAGAGGCTGCCAAAAAGATTGACGCTATGTAAAATTATCCTCTTTGGAACAGATTATTGGGAGATTCATCAGTTTGATTTTTGAAATATATCGTAATATAAATGCTATTAAAAATATTTAGATCAAAGCTTGCAAACAAGTGATTTGTAGTTTTCAACACCGTCAAGTTTTAATGCGATACCATTTTTTATTTCAAAGTCTGCCATCGAATTTGGACGGGGTCTCACTCGTTTGTTTTTATTTTAGAAACCATATTACTAGATGAATTCGAGCGAATTTTATATTTCTCTAAACAAGTTAATGGTTTTCCTAAACTAGTTAATGGATGCAATGGGCTTCTCAATCATACAATTTCTCCTGAATATTTGGTGGAAGCCATGCTAGATCCTGAAAAATATCAGTTGCATAAATTACCGAAAAATGCTGTCTTATTGGAGATAGGACAAGATTTATTAATTACACAAAAACATCGATACAATGTTTTAAATTTGGGTGGTCAGAGCGATATATTAGGAGTTTTGGAAGTAATCGGAAGGTAAATATTAAACAAATTATTTCATTTTAAACACTCTGGAAATTATGACTTTACTTACACTGTAGCATTATTGGATGATTTATTAAGATAGAGAATTGTTAATACTAAATTAGATATTTCCTATAACTATATATAAGGATCATTGGGTGCCCAGCGGTTCTAACTTTTGATCGAAAAATTTATTGAAATTATAATATTTTACGTAGATCATAAAACCATACTACAGTAGGTGTTTTACATCGTCAGGAATGGACTTGCCACCACACTTGTGCCAAATTTTGTCAGGTGTTATTTTTCAGAGCTGAGAAGGGTTTTTTAAGGACTTTCATCCACTTTAAAAATGTACTCTACATAAATGTACACCTTGTACTTCAACACATTGCTTTGTCCGAGGAATGTTTTCTTGTTGTGCTTGAAACATCATTCCAGGATTGTGTCAAATTTCGTTCAAATGATATGTTGTTATTAATTCTATCAGGTCTTCCCTGTTGTAAACTGACGTCGAAGTTACTACAAACTGCTTTAAATTTATTCATAAAAAAAATCTAATGGAGCCATGTCGGGCGATTTCGGTGGCTATAAGATAGGTTCTATTTATTATCACCATTATGCCCGCTACTCACTATTCGGTTCGATTCGTTAAGTCGATTCGTCCATTCATATGAATGAACGAATGGTTCATCTACACTATGCTTCAATTTTTATTTAATTCGTTCGCATACATTTCAGTGTTTGACAATACACATAAAAACGAAAGATTTGATTCGGACGAATGATTCGCCGAGGTCAAAGCCTACTTGGTTATTCTCCGAAAAGATGGAATCGCAGCGCAACGAACCGCACGAACGAACGGGACCCTCCAGACTATGATGGCGAATAAACGAATGCACGAATGAACGAATTATGACTAGCTAGTAATCGATATACGGGCTAACTAACTAAATTGCTGATCTGATATTTAATTTCCAAAGATACGTTTTGTAAAATCCGTTTAAAAATTGCCATTACAAGGCACCATTTAATCTGTTTTCAAAAAATAACGACCAAAGGGATGATTCCTAATACTCCCCCAACGAACTTTTGTCGATGCTTGGTCTGTACTACTAAATGGGGATTTTCATCATGCCAAATATGTAAATTATGGCAAATTATTGCTACGTCTCGGGTGAAACCAATTTCGTCCGCAAAAAACTACACTAGCAAAATTTTAATTTTGCCAAAATCGTTGCAAAAATCAATTTGCGTAACTAACTTTGACACGATAATCAGCGGAAGACACGGCATGTACCTTTTTAACATGATAAGCATGTACAGCAATTGTTCTCGAAAGGTCTCATAAACAACCCCTTTTGTAGCATGAACTAGGAGAGACAGTTTTCTTACAGCATTAAAGAGATTTCTCCCTTCAAATGAGGGATTCTTACTCTTCTTGGATGTTTATCTCCATCATTATGCGGCGTAAAACTTACTGCGATGTGAAATATTTACTGTAGTACGGTTTTAGGGGTCTTTATAGTCTACAGCAAAAAATTAAATTGTTTATAAATCATAAAAATCAAAAGTTAGATCCGAAAAAGAATATTTTCATTTATAATGGGTTTAATCTAATGATTTTATCTAAATGATTCTAATGGTAAATCGTTGGGTATCCCTTTGGAACCAAGAACTTCGATTAAGGATCATCACAGATTTCCTTATGACATACTAAGGTTATTTTGACTTTCCTTATACATACTACAAAATTATGCCTAATACTTACCGAATACTTTGAACGAGTTTATTATTTTTTATTCACCAGTATGCAGTATTTGGTTCCATGTTTGGTTAAGCTGAATTAAAGTGTGTGAAAATGCATACATAAGAACCTCAAAAGTAAATATTTTTACATTTGCTCCACTATATTACCCGGCTTCTATTGAACATTGGACTTGGACTTAACATAAAATTCAATTGCACAAAAAAGGTATCTGACGTACACAAAAATGGGTAACAGAATCAAAATTTTGGTGAAGTTGTCGGTTTACATTTAAATGAAATGAAATTCAATAGAAATTCGGTTGTGCAATAAAATTAATTGACTATGATATCTTTCGGTATGTTAATATAAATAGATAGTAATAGGTAAAGTTAATACTTTCAAAAATTTAAACGAAATGACAAGTTCTTTTAATAATGAGAGAGAGGTGGATGTAGTAAATCAATTTGATGAACATGTTTAGATTTATAAAAAATAATAATTTATAAATTCAAATTAATAATTTAACGTTTTAGCCTTCAAATTCAGAAACTATACCCTAAGGTAGAATTCCCAGTTAGTAGGGGCACTCCAATGATCTCTTCAAAAATAAAATGGAAACACGACGTGGAATACTTCGTTCCATCTTACGATTGCAGTGTAAAGAAACAAGACGCCGTACTGTTCAGGATAAGTCTACATGAAGAAGAATGGGCTTATCTAGATGGGCATCTAATAGACGGTAAGAGTTTTGCAATTTGTCATTCCTAAATTATTATTTTATTTTAAATGCACAGGAAAACCAGGAAAGATACATTGATCAACACTTCTCTTGCATCAACTAATAGTATCGTTGATTTCAGAACTCTATATTTTCGTTACTGATAACGCTAAGAGTTCGTTTCTTGTTCCTGTTCATGATATTTAAATCACATTTTTTTTAATGGACGAGGAAGAATAACAACTATTCAACTGTGCCCATGACTACGGAGTTTTCGATTCTAGGTGTTTTGGACATATTTAGGTCCAAAAAAAAGCAGTCACCATATTCGACACTCGGATATGTAAAACAGGGTTTGTAGAAATTATTATAAGGTAAAATCACATTTTAAAAAACTGGACCTTAAAGTTTTTCTTTTCGAAGTCTGCTCAATCACTGGACAGGTTAGACCTTTTATTAAGTATATCTTTGAACGTTTTTAAAAATGACTGTATAAATGACCATGACAACCTAACCTAACCTAAGGATAAAGGTCAGAAGTGACAAAAGTGAGTTTGCCATGCCAAACAAATCTCCACTTTCTTTATTTGCTATGGATAGTATGGCGAAAGTATTCAGACTAACCAGTGAAATAGAGAAGAGGACTCCAAAACATGAAAGAAATTCTTTAATGTACGGTTCTATCAAGTTTTATTTAATTTTATAATATTTTCTATAAGTACTTAAGAAAGAAGAATGTTTCCATACTCCTATTTCTGTTACACAGCCATTTTAGTTTTTCATGAGTGTATACGGTTATGTTGTTTTAACTTTTTTCTTATAATTACGATTAAAAAAAAATTTAATTATTAAATTTAATACGATGAACGTAATTTTTTAAAACCCTTATATGTAATATTTAGTTCTTCTAAATACATCAATTTGTGTATTTATATTTTGTCGATGCTTTGGCAGAGAGTATCCTGCCTAATCTGTTCAACAAAGTACATTTATAATAATAATTAATAATTGAACTCCTTACTCAAACAAATAATACAAATTTGAAATTCACCCTTTTATTAAAAGGATGAAAAGGCGAAGTTCACCTTATTAAGACAGGTCTCGATAAGGTGTTTTTACACTTAACCCAAAACAATCCTAAAAATAGATATATTATATTACTCTAGTATACAGAATTTTTTGAAAAATAACCAAACTTAATTTAATAATTTAGTTAGTGATCACTTTCAGTAGTTTTAGCAAAACAAAGCTACCTGGTTGAAAACGAATTTATGTTATATTTTTTTGATTGTTTTTTTTTATAGACAAAAGTTAATTAATGAATAAATTTTTTTTTTAAATTGAAATGAAAAGAAGGTACGCAGAGACATCCAGGAATAGTCCACTACAAACAGAAGCATTCTGGTAAGAAAATGACGTTTTAAAAAATGTAGCTCTGTACATAGGAGAAGTCAGGGTACCCTTAAATCTAATATTTAAAGTGTGAACATTTGTTCTGAATAATATTTTACGATTTAGAGAGAAAGGCCTTTTATTAGTTAATACTTTATGGGACAAGACTGCACAGTGAAACCTAAGTTGCCCTTTCATGTTAAGCCATTAAGATTCGAGAAGTTTGTGACTTACAGACTGACGTCTTATTATTCCATATATAAACCTAAGACAGCAATATTGTTTCCTCTGCACCCGCTAGTCCGTCGAGGTTGAGAGACAAGGTCCATACACAACATCGCAATAACTCAAAATTGATAGCACCAAAGAATCACACAAATAACATAGCTATGCATTTATTCGGATTTAGTCTCAGAGAAACTCTGCGAATAATAATTAAATCCTCATTTATACGTTGACAGCTATTTTCTGAAGAATCTGAAAAAAAAGAATTAAAGACCTGCTTATCATCAGCGTACATTTGAACGTTAGAGTTAGTTACGAATGTAGACAATATAGAAGTGTATAAAGTAAACAAAATCGGTCCCAGAACTGATCTTTGCGGTACAACATTAGTACAGTGATAAATTAGTGACAAAGTTATAATATTTTTATATAAAAAAAAATAGAAACAAGTCGTTACTCGATAACTAAAAATTATGAAAATAACGTATATAGGAAATAAAAAATTTAAGAGTTTTTTGAAACGAGCTCCTGTGGTGAAAATAATACACTAAATAAAATCAAATAAAATCGAGAAGCAGAAGTACATTTTTCTATAATTGTTTATTTACTACGTCTAGATATAAGCATAAAAAGCTATTTCAACAACGAAATTCATTAATTGGATTGATATGCGGGACCAAATAATATAAACCATATATTTAATTTATTCAAATTAAAAATAATTAAAAAAACAATATATATATATATATATATACGAGCCCACTCGCATATGTATTGGACCAAGGACATACTTAAATTTATTTTATTTTTGTCACCTAGTATTTACTACATGTAACATAACTTCAACAAATGCAACTACGTTTATTTGATAGTATGTGGTATCAACAATTAATTAACAATATCGCATATCTATATCACTAACAATAATGATTAGAAAAATATATTTTTGTTAGGCTTGGAGCATATTAATTGGGCCATAAACGCACGCACTCAGATAAAACAGCGTGATTACTTAGTGACATCTGATACAAAATTTATTAAGGTAAATATCTAATCGAGTGGGCTTTAAAAATAATTGAAAACAAAGATGGCATTAATATTTCAGTCTTTGAAACTGTTTAGTTGTCAAAATGGTTTGCGAAAAAGCACTCTCTATGATATGGGAAATTCCATTATTAGTGCCCACAAAAATGGTCTTTCTGGACATAGTATTTCAAAAAAACTAAACATTTCTCAAGGGACAATAAGAAATATTATTTCACAATTCAAAAAAAGCGGAAATGTTCGGTTAAAACCGAAGTCTGGCCGTTCTTCAAAAATTACGAAAAGAGATAAGCGGGCTCTCCGTAAACTAATTAAACAAGATCGTCGAGCTTCATCACGAGAATTAGCTGTAAAATGGGTAGATGCAATAATTGGTAAACGCATTTCAAAAGACATCTAGTTGAGAAATATGAAGAAAATGGGATATCGCTTCTACAAAGTAAATTTATAGCAAAATACAAAAAAAAATTTAATTGTTTTCATTTTAGGCCAAAGAAATACCGCTTTTGTCGTTAAAACAAAAAAGAAATCGACTTTTGTGGGCATAGGAGCATAAAAGCTGGTCACAACGTTAGTGGGATTCCGTTATATGGAGCGATGAGTCTAAATTTGAAGTATGTGTTGTGATTCACGAATTCGAATTATCCGAACGCAAGGGGAGGAATATCATAGAGACTGCCTCAAGAGAAAAGTTAAATTTCCAGCCTCCATCGTGGTATGCAGATGTATATCTTCACAAGAGATTGGCCGTCTTCTTTTTATTAATGGTACCGTCAATGCTGTAAAGTATAAGTCAATTTTACAAGAAGAACTAATTCCTTTTATTGATGAGATTCAGTTGCCAGAGGGAGGATTCATATTCCAGCAAGACGGGGCAGCATGCCATACCGCCAAAACCATGACATTCTGGCTGCAAGAAATAAATATTCCTGTTTTAAAATGGCCATCTAGTAGCCCCGATTTATCGCCTATCGAAACACTATGGCATCAAATAAAAAAAACTCTATGAACCAGTCCCGTCCGCACCATTCCCGAATTAAAGGACAAAATTCAGGAAATCTGGGATAACTTCCAACCAAAATATTGTAAAACATTAGTAGACACCATGCAAGCAAGGCTTGATGCAGTTATAAAACAAAAAGGTGACTGTACTCAGTGGTAACATGGCAAATTATTCAATTTTTTTATGGTCCAAGTAATATGCAACAAGCCTAACAAAAATATCTTTTATCATCATTATTATTGTTAGTGATATAGATAAGGAATATTGTTGATTAATTGTTAATACCACATACTATCAAATAAACGTAGTTGTATTTGTTGAATTTATGTTATCTACAATAAATACTAGGTAACAAAAATAAATATCTCTTACGAATTCCTTTGGTCCAATACATATGCGACCTGGCTCGTATATATATATATATATATATATATATATATATATATATATATATATATATATATATGTATATATGTATAGATAGACTTCTCCTTTGCAAGTAATGTCCGGATTTAAACGATTCAAACTTAAGTAAAATATTTTCCCAAGAAAAAAGAAGAAATAATACATTTACTTTGTAATTTGCACAAGTAACAAAAATCCAGTTACAATAATAACTTTTACGTTTTAAAAGTTGTATATCTAATTTATAGCCACCTGTCTATAAATTTCAAGACATGTGCAGAAGTATACTGAGAATACAAATATATATGTTTAATATTAAGAAGAATATTTACAAAGTACAATTTTCCCTTTCTTGTGACATTTACAATTCTATCTGGGTAATAAAAATAGCGTCAAAGAAAGTATATTCCACGTATGAATGTCGTTGCAAATTAACATACATAATATTTCTTTAAAACGAAGATTTTAATATATTAACTAATATGCGTTTTGATATATCAGAGGCCAAATAATCTAACAAATAAAAAATAATTTCCTGACTGAAGCCAATATTTTTATCATAACATTTAGAACAACAATGTAGATCACAATTTTTAAATTATTTCATTAATATATATCATTTCCCATTTTTCTCCCCTCGGATGGCAACAATAGTGGCAATATTTAACAGAAGTACTCTTTAGCACCATCGCTATCCCTAAAGAGATAAAGATGTAACTCTATTCCAAATCTGTATTAAAAAATAAAATTATTTGAATGGCATTTTAACATTATATTTTGTTCCCAGTTTTTACCCCTTTGTATGACATTGCTAGCAGAAATATTTGACAGAAGTATGTTTTACTTAATAACGAGGGGCAGATAACTCTGTACACACATTTTAAATCACCTATGATTTAAGCATATTTAACAGATTTAACCTCATTTAAAGAAAATAATTGATTTCACTGATTTAAGACTATGTGCGACTTTAAGTAGCAGATTTAGACTGGTTTAAACAGATTTATTTTGATGCATATGGATTTATACTGATTTAAGGAAGATTTATAACTTTTACAAGGATATTTAACCTAATTTGGGATTTTAAGTGATAGATTTAAGGGAGGATCTTGGTATACGTATCTCATGTGTTATTCATGTTATTGTTAGCACCCCGATTAATACTGATTATGGTGATGTTGTATAATGCACGCAAGTTATTGATGTGTGTCCATACGATCCTGAAAAATACAACCCGTTTTAGGTAAACCAATTAAATTTTATTTCTATATACACAATATTAAATTTAAATTTTTAAAAATGAGAAAATTTAGTATATAAGAGATGTCTAGTTAGTATAATAATTCATGAAAGTAGCTGTATAAAAATTAAATAAATAGCATGTCATATACAAAAGCTTTATAGAGGGCACCCCAAAAGCTAAGGTTAAAAATTGCCTAGTGTACAGCATGGATCAAAATAAGATTGCAAGTTCATATAAACTTTTTTTCTAATGCATCTTCTCGTGTGTTTATCAACGGAGATATTGGGATCCAAATGGATACCAAGCTATTTACATATTGGTCTCTAACTTTTGAACCAACTGGTTTAATTAAATGAAATCTTAATATTTTATGCAGGTTATAAATACTACAGTAGATGTTTTACATTGTCAGGCAGTCAGGAACGGAGTGGCCAAAATTTTGATAGATGTTATTTTACAGATCTAAAGTCCATTTTTTTATACTTTGGTAATTTCACTTTAAAATGGATATTTTAAATTCGTGTCAAAAAATAACTTCTTTGTGACTGGATATTTTTGTTAAGGAGCCTCCATTAGGAAAAAAGTATATAAGCTTTTGGCATATTTTAATCTACTCTATACACTAGTTAATTTTATTGACTTTGCCTTTTAAGACAGTAAGGCAAACGATCATCCAATGCGACAAACTCGTAAGTAAATGGCATTGGTCAGTTTTAATATATTGGACTCGCCAAGTGGAAGAATGAGAGGTAATTTTTAAAAATAAATTTCAAATCAATGTTGCAAGTAACTTAAATTAATTTTAGATATAAGTTCTTCCTTCTCGGCTAACTGGCTAATTGGACCAAAAAATATGAATTTTTCTTCTACTTTTTGAATGTCCAGTTTTTTCAGCCATGCAAATATTTCTAGATCTTCTTTGAGGAACTTTATGGTTATTTTTTATCTATTTTAACAATTTTACCTATGAACCTACCGATATCATATAACACGGCATACTACTTCTCTATCTGAATATTGAGCTTTATTGTGGGCTCCATTTCTCATTGACCATTTTCTAAGTCACTAAATTCTTCCATATAATCCAAGCTGCTGTCATGTATCGATATTATCGAAAATAATTTACATCGAAAACAAAACTACTTAGAATATACAATGCGAACGTAAATAGCCTTTCTAACTTTTGAACGAAAAATATTTTATTGAAGTTTATACTCGACTTTTAAGAGTATATGTAATGACGGCTGGGCGCCATCTTAAGAAGAAAATTTAAAAATAATGAACCGATTTTAAAAAATAAAACGGCTCTTTCATATGAGCCATGCTTTCCATATGATTGATTTGATTTATATTTTTATATATATTTCATTTACAGGGTGTCCGGAATTCCAGGTGCCATACTTCAGGGTGTGACTATACATATATACAGAGTTTTCTCATAGTTAAATCATTTATTTTGACAGCTTGTAAAACTCGTAAAAAGAAGTTAATTTACAAAAAATCACCTATATAAAAACAAAGAAGTTACTTAAAATTTTTAAAAAATTATCACTGGTCTGGTTTTTGATACTCTCGACCACTGCGTTGTGCGTTGCAAATAAAGAAGTTATTGAAATTTCAGATATTGAAAACTTTATAACAGACCTGAATTTTGATATTCGCGACCACTGCGTTGCAAACAGATAAGGTACAAGTTTTTGTTTATTACTGATACTAGGTAATGTTTTTATTTTATTCGATCTTCAATTCAGTCAAATTTTATTAAATAGCGCGTGGTACTTTTAGATTGTGGGTTTGTACGAATAAAATGGCACACGTTTATGACAACAACGAACTAGTGGGCGTTATCCTAACTTACGGAGAATGTCAATAAAATGCGGCTTCACCGTGTCGTTTGTAAGCGGAAAGGTTTCTCTTAAGAACCCATCCAGCCCCGCGGATGTTTGTAAATTTAGTTATAAGGCTTCGTGATACACTATTGCAGCACAAGTTGGAATTGCTCATAGTAAAGTGTGAAAGACTATATGATAAAAACAACTTTGTCCCTACCATTATCGACGGGTCCAAGCGTTACAACCCGAAGATCATCCTAGAAAAGTTGAATTTTGTCAGTGGCTTTTATATCAACACAACTTTAATGAACATTTTACCAAACTTATTTTGGCTACCGATAAAGCTACATTTACAAGAAATGGAGTAAATAATTTCCACAATAGCCATGTTTGGGCCATAGAAAATCCGCACGCTGTGAAGAGAACCCATTTTCAGCACAGATTTTCACTAAATGTTTGGGATGGCGTAGTGAATGGTATGCTTTTGAGCCCTACATTTTTCCAGATCGTCGGACAGGTGAATTTTATTTGGACTTTCTCCAAAACAATATGCCCAATTTATTAGAAGATGTTCCTTTAGATGTAAGACGGAATATATGGTTTCTACATGATGGAGCTCTGCCACATTTTAGACGAGAAGTTTAAGAACATTTAAATAATTAGTTTCCTTATAAATGGATAGGACGTAATGGACCCATTTCTTGGTCTGCTCGCTCACCGGATTTATCGCCTTGTGATTTTTGCCTGAGGCAGTTAAAACAATTGGTTTAGCAAAATGTAGAAATAGATACTGTAGAAGAACTACGAGAAGGCACTTGGATAAGTGAAATACACAAGTTTGATTCATTATTGTATGAAATAAATCCTGATCCATCTATAAAAAACATAGCTTTGAGTCAAATATAAAAAATGACAGCACTCAGCAAAAACTGTTTATGCCTCTGGCGAGGCTCCTCGATTCTACGTCAAAAACGATATAAGAGCCAGTTTTTATATTTGCATTATGTGAAAGGATAACCGATATACGAGGGAGGTCCCAGATTTTTAAAATGTAATATTTTCTGTCTCGCCCTGTATCTCCGAAGCAAAGAGCACTGTGAAAATTTTATTTACAGGATCAGATGTTTCACAAAAAAGTAGTATAGTATATTGTAGCGACCATCGCAACTCTATATCTTCAGAAATAAGCGAGATTCCAGGTGAATAGTACCTACATCTTATCGATATTAATATAAAACAATTATTATACAACTATATGTCGACACATACTAAGTACTAAGTACTAAGTACTTACCTGGTAAAAGCAAAAACAAAAACTCTTTACAGTTCTCACTAACACAGAAATCATAAGGGATAAAAAAAACACCACGTTCTATGTTTCTTCAAACCTTCTGAAACTGAACTATTGCATGCCACCTCCTTCCTACTAAGCGTGGCAATTTCATTAACTGTTTGCGTTTCTAGTTCACGCGATTAAGCACTAAGCGCTGGAAATAGACTGATTTAAGGTTGATTTAAAGGAATTTAAAGGGGATTTAATATGATTTAAAGAAAGGTAGGGTCATTTAAAATAATTTAACTGATTTTAGTACGATTTATCATGATTTAAACAAATTATTTCTGCAGTGTACACATATTTAAAAGAGTTATCCTCCCTCGTTTTTTATGTTCTTGTTCTGATAATGGACAGCTTGTATTTGAAACTAAAAATTTTTATTTGTTAGACTTGGAAAATCAGAGTTCATGGTTTGTGGAGGAGGTGGGCTACTTTTCCTTTCTATGACCTCTGGGTTACCTTTAAATTCAGAGAAACTTAATGTTTTTCATTTGGTTATTTAAGATATTTAGCTTTAATATTTGGATTTGACAAAAAATAATTTAATTTAGTTAAGTTTGGTGACTCTAGAGTACCACTGTCAAATTTGCTACTTGGATTTAAGGTTTTATATTCAGGGCCGCATTCGACAGTCACTAAAGAATGCTGACTAAATGAATTATAGCTTGAAGAGCTTTGTAAGTTTTTACTAAGTTCCAAAAAACTGTCATTAAAAATTATAAATGCCACTTTTTCCACCACGGCGCTTCACGCGCCTCAAAAATGTTAGTCGCGAAATTTCTAATGTACGGTAGTTCTATAATATCAATACAGTATATATTAATTATCATGCACTAAATGAATAATAAATAAATTAAAATATTCAATTGTTTATAATAGGACACGGGTTGTTCTAATGCACCTACTCCAGACAAGCCTATACCGTTAAGAGTACTCGTAAGTTTCAGTAGCTGTCGAGCCAAGAGTCTGATAGGGATATTTAAAAAGCGTAATTTTCGAAGCTACACCTTAAATACTATCCTAACCTATACATGCCCTAATTCGGGAAAACACTCAGTACATGCACTTTACTATTACAAGTCATTTCTGATAAATTTAGGAACCATTCCGTCAAGGAGAGAAACTTCATTAGTCATGGTTTCGATATGTCACAATTAGAAAAAAGCTCGACTCAGTTAAGGTAGAACTTAAGCTGGGTAGAATTATTAATAACAAGTACTAATCAATATATGAGACAAAACACTTTACACTACATAGCAATAAATGAAAAATTATCAAGTCAAATTGATGTATAAATGTTTAGACAAAATTGGAAAACAAAATTCGTTTAACTTTTAATGACTTTAAAATAGCAAAAGGTATTTATTTAAAAGCAACAATATTATTAAGCAATTAATAAATAAAAGGGTCACGAACTTAGAGATATTTATCAGATAACACCTACTACCTACCTAATATTGCCTACATGGGGTTGTGATCAGAAAGTCAGTTAAAAAATTATCAAAATTAATTCACGTCAAAATGTCACACAAGTCAATTACGAAAATGTTTAAATGCTCCAATAAGTTATAAAATATTTCAATAGTTCAATAAGAACAAATTATTAGCTTTGAATAGTATGAGTAAGTTTACAAAAAGCAAATTAAAAAAAAATTTAAGTCAGCACTGCTGTAGGCTAAGAAATGGAAGCTCAGACATTTTCAAACACTTCAAGGGAATTAAATGCACTACCGGATTAATTCAAATAATATAATAAACACTTGCAAGATTTCGCCAAAAATAATAATTAATGCACAAAGAGTTAACTAATAGCTTCGAATGGGATTGCAAAAAATCAGACTCGGAAGACCGCTTACCTGTAGCTTTTTCTACATGACAATTTACCACAGTAAGTTGTACGCATACATGGTAGTATGACTCCTACTCCTACTTGCTCCGGCGTACATCGCCCGTTGAGGGAAAAATTCCTTATCGATGGCTTCGGTGCTATACACGTTGACTTTACGAATGACTTGAACTTACTGAATTCTGGCCAAAAAGCGCGCTGGTTTTGTTAGCGATATACGGTCTCCGCCCGAAATACACGTTTGGACCAATCAGAGCAAAGTTGCACTCTTAGCATTCTGACAATGTTGGTCATTCTTAATCTCAAACGTGTAGAGGCAGCAACGTTTTTGGGGAGCTCCGTAAGATTGGTTTATTTATTTTTCTTAAGTTATTTTGAATTTTTAGGGACTTATTTTTTTCGTATTCTACGTACGAAAATGTATGCCTGCGATTTTTTCTGGATTTTTTCTATAAATTTGAATTTCTAAATTCGATTAAAAATCAACAGTTGTATTAGGCTTGGGGATTTTTGCATTATTTAATAGTACTCCACGTATACTTTATGTGGGCATCGTCCCTGTGGCCTTAAAAGAGTTATGCAGCGTATGGACGTTTTTAGGTGTAGAATGAAAATCGATCAAAATCATCCTTTCTGTTTAGTTTTGAGCGTTCTCGTTTAGGTTTTATGCTGTTTTAGGGTTAGGTCTTAAATAAAATTCTATTTGTCATTTGGCAAACTTTGAGAAACAGTGTATTTTGACTATATCTTTCATATTCTGAAGGAATTTTGAAAATATCTCTTCAAATAAAAAAATCTAATTTTTGATCCGTTCGGAGTATGAAAAAATGTTATTCTTGATAAACAAACTGATTTATTTTTCCCTATCTGTTGATACCAGTACGAGCGCGCTAGATTATAATTTGTAAAAGTTCTGACCGATCAGCTGTTCTTTTCGAACGAAAATTTTCCCGCCTTGAAAATAAAAACCAAAACATTCTTAAAAATGTCTAGTTCCAAAGATGTTGTGAAAATCTGCAGTTTTCTTAATACATTTTATTTTTATCACTTTTCGTTTAGACGCTAAATAGAAAGTTAATTTCTTCAGAAAAATTTCACTTAAAAAATAAAAGTTGTCCAAAAAGGTCGTGCTAAGATTCAAATTGAAGCTTATGACAAATTATACCTTTCTGTTTAGTTTTGAGCTTATTATCTCTCTTAGTTTAGGTTTTATGAAGTGTTTTAGGGTTAGGTCAAAATGAGCCTATTCTGAGCTGTAAATAAAATTCTATTTGTCTGATTTGGCTCAAACTTTGAGAAACAGTGTATTTTGACTATATCTTTCATATTCTGAAGGAATTTTGAAAATATCTCTTCAAACAAAAGATCTCATTTTTAAACATTGCAAGTAAGGTTTTTTAGTATCCTCTTTTATTCTCGCACTTGAATATAAACAATGAACTCACAAGTTTTCGACTGGCTTATATTTCGTTCATTTATTGTTGCAGTGTTTTGAAAAAAATCGATTCAACTTGCCTCTTGTTTATTTGCCTGGAGGGCTTATGATATCTAGTTAAAACTTTTAAGTTAACAACAAAATGGTAAAAGCCTTAACTGTTCTTAAAGTCCTTATTTACTTGTATTTTAAATGGTTATATTTGCGTCAAGTGAATTCTCATACTCCGGCCGATCAGGCCTTATCGTCCATTATCTCTTGTGTGTAAAAGGATTGGAAAAATCATTCCTGTGGCCCACTATGTTTTTCAGATTAGTTTTAAGTAAGCTACTTGTGGACAACATTGGCTTAGGTCCTTAAATTTAGCTATGAATGTTTTTAAAAAGTTATTTTGTTTTTTTCTTTGTAAGAATGAGATTAATAGGTTTTTATATCGAACTTTTTGGTGACTTTAACTTTTCATAGTATTTTTTTTTAATAAATAAATACGATATCAGGACATTCTCAAATCCAAAATGCGGATTTAAAAAATACAGTATTTTTAAATGGTATTTTAATTTTATAAATTATTCCCCGTTTCTATCACCTTGTGCGGCACTGACCGCAGCGATATTTGGCAGAAGTAATCTTTAGTACCTTTCCGGTTATTACACATGAAGATGTAATTCATTCAAAATCTGGAATAAAAAATTAAGTTTCATTAAATGATGTTAACATTATATATTATTCCCCGTTTTTACCCCCTTATACGGCACTTTCAGCGGTATTATTTACCAGAGGTGTTTTTGGTATTTATTCCTAAAAATATGAAAGCGGAACTTCGCCTAGACTCTGAAATCAAAAAAATAAAGTGTCTTTGATTGGCTTCTTGACATAATATTATTCCTAGCTTTCAACCCCATATGCGTTACTGACAGCAATAATAAATATTCGACCCTCAACGTGTAACCCCGTGTAAAATCTAGATTAAAAAATAGAGTTAGTTTGAATAGCCTTTTTGCTTTATTCGTTGTTTTTAGTATTCACCCTCCTTAGTAGTGACCGTCACCGCCATATTAGTCAGAATTACTCTTTGGTACCTTGTTATTTGTCCCTTAAATGGATAATGGCCCTTTCTATAAATTATATTAAATATGTAGATTACATTTTGATTTATGCGAAAAGTTGTTAAAAATATACCTCGAAGAACATAAATTGTAAAACCGTCGCTAATTTTAAGGACATATTTCTGCAAGATGTGTGAGAAATCCTTTCACCAATTTTTTGATCATTAATTTTAGGAAGAAATCTTTTTCCCGCTACTGGGTACCTATTCCTTGCGTGGAAAGCTCTTGCGGAACTTCTCAATCAAGATGTGAATCAATTAAAAGTAGTGTTCGAAAATTGTAAGTTTTTAAGGGCCTGCTCTCTGCCTCAACAGTCTTCACGCAGCATGCTTAACTTACTTGTAATGATGCAAAGACACAGTGGAAATTTCGAAATGACTGGTAAGTCAGTCAGTAAAGTCATATTCACTTATATCCTTTGGAACACATAACGTTCCCATGCCTTCTTTTAATTTTGCTACTTCTACCTACATTCGCTAATTTTAATCTTCTAGAAAACGATGTGCCCGTAGTAACAGGGACGATTAGAGTAGATGAGATTCAAAAGCATGTTAAACCAGTTTTGAAGTCGAATGAAACTGAAGTAGGATGTGAAAATGTATTAAGCCAAAAGGATATATACAAGGAATTTAGATTAAGAGGATATAATTATAAGTATGATTTATTCAGTACTATATGAATAAACGTAAAAGTTAAATGTAATAGAATCTTTAATCGACATTATATCCGATTACTTTTAATTTTACGTTTGTGCTTATGTATTTTTTTAAACTGCGCAGCCACATTTTAGCTTTGGTTAGCGCGAATTTTCGAATTTGAAGTCTTGAATGCATTCACAACCTCATTTTTTCATCCATTTATTATGACTATAGTTATGAACTCGTATAAACCCACTTCCTAGATATAATTAAGTTTTCACTTATCTTTATACGTTCATCCATATAGTTGTGAATGTGTTGAATGAACTTAAAATTTAAATACTTTTAACATATCTCTTAAACTTATTTGTCACCTGAATTTTTTATAGGGGTCTTTTTAAAAGTTTAAATGGCTATAATAACTCGGCAACACAAGGAACAATTCAGTGGTCAGACAATTGGGTAGCGTTCATGGATAACATGCTACAGGTAAAGCTATTAGGAGAAGACACAAGATTGCTCTACGTACCTATAAAGATTGCAAAGCTCACAATTAATCCATATGTACATTTAGAAAAGATTAATACTTTACGGCAAGGAGAGAAGGAGAAACTAGTTGACTTGCCAGTTCAAGTAAACTACGACTGCGGAATAATAAGGTAGTGATCCATAAGATATTGTAAATTATTCTAAAATGTGTGTAACTGGGATATTTGCATTACAGATCTGGCGGAATAGAAATTCGTGGTGTATTAGCATCTTCAATATCTCGTAAAAAAACTACAGCCGTCCCAGTTTTAGAGAAATACCAGTTCGTACCTAATAAAGAAAAGTTTTCCTTGCATCAAGCTGTGAGGGTTCTAATGCAAATCGCTCTAGAAAACAACTGCGGTTTTAACATTAAAGTAGTTGAACTAATTGACGAGGTTACAGATAAAAACTTACTTCCGCTAAGTATGTATGCTTTAGATTTTAAAATTGGCATGGTAGTAATCAAAGTAACATTTACGTGTTCTTACATTTTAGGTCCAATAATAAAAGATGTTTTAGAAGATCAACCATTGGTTCGCAGTGATATTACAATATTTAGTTCGCAAAACATTGAAGTAGACGTAAAAGTAGTGGATAATAAATTAAGCTTTCAAACCGATTGCACAATCGTTATTGCTAGTAATATTTTGGAAAGAAATATGGTAGGTTTATAAAAATAATTTCGACAGAACTTTTTAACCCATTTTTATTTTTAATTAATATATTATTTTTTTGCCAGTATTATTTTAACATATATAACATTATAAAAATATAAAATATAAGTAACAATATTAACAATATTAATAATAATAATATTAATCAAAAGAGAAAGATGATTGTGCGGAAAAATTAATCGTGGGCCTGTCCGCATAAAGAAAGGTGTGAAGTTTGGTAACCGCCCTACACGTGTTTAAGTCTTATTAGCAGAGCAGTTTAACCAAGTTAAAAAATATAGGAAAGTTGTTGAAATCCCTAGAAAACAAACAAACAAACGTTGATTCACTGATAGGAGCCAGCGACACATTTGTAAATTCGGCCAGAAAAAAATCAAGATTTAAGGTGAATATCTGACGTCTCTGCGGAGATGACTTTAGCTAATATTAATAATAATATAAGACTCTACTCTTAAGCTCTAATTGAGCTTATAGGACTACCAGCTAACTATGGGAATCACTAATACCAGAGGAAAAAAATGACATGAACCACATTTTCAACATTATCTATAAGACCTATATGAAAATACCCACTTTCAGTCTAGAAGACACAGAAAGTGTTGGCCAGGCAATGAAAAGCAATATTGGGCTTGGAAGACAGTCGAAACAGAAGGAAGTCCATGAAAAATCACAAGGAATATTTACATAAGTTAAAGTCAAACATTTGGTTAAAGGGGAATGGTTGGTGAAACAGGCATTAACACCAAGAACTACAGAAAACATATATTAAGAGAAGAGTTAGAAAATAACATCATAAAATGGTTAATGAGACCATCGGACATATTATTCGAGAATGCAGGGCCCTTGCTAACATTGAATATCTTATACGTCACGTTAATATTGCAAAAAAATTTTCACAGTCAACTGCCTTTGAGTATGGGCTTAGTAGAATAATATCAACCCTACTACAGATATGAGCCATTAAATATGACTGAAAATGATAATTTTAAGCTTAACTGGGATGAAAAAATAAAAGTAGATACTAAAATATTAGTAAATAGTTGGGATATTTAATGTTCGACAAACAGCAGAATGACCTTTCTTAAAGCTGCGACTCTGTCTATCGACATTGTCGACTTGGTGTGTACGTGGCAATCGACGATGTCGATCGACATGTCGATTTGTTTTCCATTGCCTGTTGCTAAACATAAAAGAGCAGCCGATAGGCTTTAGTATGTGGACGTGATTTCGACGTTCGATATTCGACAAACTGTTAGTACTCAGTGACGTCTTGCCTTGTTGACATCGTAGTCGTGTATTTTCATTAGAGAAATGGAATGAGAACAATATAACGTCATGGCCTTTATTGAGGCATACAAACTGAAAACCAATCTATGGGATTCTAAAACCAACCAACTATAAGAACAGAAACTTGAGGCACAATGCCCCTATGGAAACGAAAAGTAAGAAAAATGAAGGACAACAAGAAATCTGGCACTGGTACGGAGAATGTGTATAAAAGTAAAAGGTTTGCTTTTGAAACTTTCAAATTCTTACTTGACAAAAATAAGCCCAGGGAGATGTTGTATTGAGAGGTACGTAGACTTTGAGAACTAGCTATGTATTTTTATTTTTAAACGACCGGGCGTTTGGTATACTGTTACGACCTCATTTTTAGTCCGAGTTACGAAAAACTTCGATTTTTTTCTACTTTTTCTACCACTTGAGTTTGTTAAAGTGTTTTTTTAATAATTGTTTAAAAACGTTTGGAAACGTTTAACAACCGCATAACAACGGACTTCTTTTAAAACTCATGAAATCACGAAAAACAAAACTACTCCCCCTAACAAGTTCTTTCTAAATTAAGAATGTCAAACGATAGATTTTAACATTTTTCTTTGCCGAGGAACTTCTCCTTCGGGTGTCATAAAATAGTCTTTTAATATGTTTTTAACTCGTTGCGCATGCAGTGCACTTCTTGTGGGTATTCTGGGTAAATCTGCTAAGCAAGACTAATTACCATTTTCATTTTTCCAAGCTCCTGAAATATCGTCTCTTGAACCAGAGCAGTCAGAATCGAATGTTCCAGGGGGATTATAAATGTTCTTAGATGCACTTTTTCCAGAATATTGTGCAAGTAAAATCCTGCTAATGTTACCTAGCAATTGGTTTGGGGTTTCAATAGCAGTGGTTTGCGGAATATTCTAAACAC
Organism: Kuschelorhynchus macadamiae; assembly: GCA_030620095.1. Taxonomy (NCBI): domain Eukaryota; kingdom Metazoa; phylum Arthropoda; class Insecta; order Coleoptera; family Curculionidae; genus Kuschelorhynchus; species Kuschelorhynchus macadamiae. The sequence goes on along the minus strand of JAUTXW010005246.1, from coordinate 543,117 downwards.
GTTAGATATTAAGCCAAACTCAGTTTCTGATATTCTTCGAGCCCTGCTGAGGCGATAATTAAATACTCTTTCGCTAGAACCTTTAGTATGATTTCCTGCATATGGTTTCATTATGTTTGTGAACAAAGAAAATACATTGTCTGCATCAAAAACGTATGGGCTTTTTAATTCACTCTTTGGGAGTTGATTTTCTTCAGGTAAATGTATTGCCCCCTAGAAGCTTATTAAATGTGGTACTACTAAACACGCCACCAGCTGAAATGCGCCCTTGGCATCCCACATTGGAATAAATAAAATTATAATTTGCGTCGACTACGGCGAATAAAACAATACTGAAAAATCCTTTGTAATTAAAAAATTCATTGCCGCTGTTTATTGGAGCCTGCAACGATATGTGCTTTCCGTCTATAGCTCCGACGCAGTTTGGAAAGTTCCATCGATTGTAATAGTCCTCGGCAACGGATTCCATGCTGCTTCGTTTTAAGGCATCTGAAATAAAAAAAAAAAGTAACTGTAATATTTTTTATTTTATTTTTTTAACTTTAAACTAGCAACAGTCCCAACAGTAGTAAAATAAAGAATCTCTATATTAGAGATTTCACCGGTGGTGGAATGCCAATGATGTGGATAATACTGCTGATGAGCATGAGAATACTTAAGATGTCGTTTTAAATAATGAAGAAAGCAACTCTCAAGACTTTACGAAGAGTAATGTGAATACCGGTAATGTTAAAAAAGCAAAGGAAAATGTAACTACAAAAAAAAACAGTTCAAGTCGCCAACTCTTGGCTATGTACTATCAAGGAAAAGGAGATTCGATGACTAATTGGTTAATGAAGCATACGAGGTACTGTCGCAAATATTAGCGGCAAAAAAAACGAAAGGATGTGTTTACCATTTTTGGTGAAGAAGTGGCTGTGACATTGCGAAATTTGCCCACCACTTATGTCAAGTTACAGTGCAATACAAAATACGCACGCTTCTGTTTCAAGCTAAATTGGGAAATTACAACTATCCCGTAGCACAACAACCACAGCAGCAGTAACACTATTATTCTCAGTCTCAACAATATTGCAAATTCTGGTGACTTACTAACGATTTCACCGCCGCAATAGCTCCCGGAATCATATTCCTCATACTTTTCTTTCAGTAATCTTCCAACTTCATTACAATCAACTACTGCTACTACTACTGACAAAGATGAAACTATAGATCATTTCCTCACCCAACTGCAGTTTTCAGAACGTCGTACGTCACAATAAATATAGATATGCGCAGCACTATTTTAATTTAGGGTTTAAATATTTAGTTTTATTTTAGTTTTATCTTATTTTTACTACTGTTGTGCTTATGTGTTCTTTGTGGTTGTTAAAATTTGATTAAGAAGTAGCCATAATTATATCATATTTATATGAATCTGGCAAATATTAATAAACATCTAAGTACTTACCTTTATATAGTCTTGTAATACATCAATAAGGGCATCGCACACCTCCACAACAATGGAAATGGCCTGTTTTCAAATTTTGAGAAAGATACATTAGTGAGTGGTACGAATCTCCCGTTGATAAAACGCTGCAACGTTACAGCAAGACGCTTCGTTATGGAAATGGCAGGTCTATAATTCGTGTTTTCCTTACCAATTGTTGTCCCGATATTTTGTAATATTCAAATTCACTTTCGGACAATTGAAAAAAAAATTCTAAAAGCACCGTTAGATCTGTATTCAAGGCTTAATATGTTGACGTCATCTTTTTTAAAACTTCTATCAAATTACTAGCGTTATATTTAGTTCTACTTTGAAGACCTGGTAGAGCCCAAAATCTTCTTTTGCGTGCAATTTTTCTTTTTTTAGTCGCGATAATAATATATGCGGCACAAGCAACTATAACGTCATCTTCGTCATGTTGACTTGGACTGACCGACAAACATTTCTGTTAATTCTGGTGTGGACAGATGCAGTTTTGTCGACTTATTGATCAACAATGTCGATAGACAGAGTCGATCGACAATGTCGACTCGGTGAGGAGGCAGCTTAATAGATGTGGCCATATCATTTGTAGTATCTTTTGTACATACAAATGATGATTTCAATTTTACTAAGAGTTCAAATAAAATACCAGGTTTGCTTTGCCTTTACTTTATTGAACTATAAAGAAGGAATGCCGAATGAATGTACAACGTGCAACATGCAACAAAATACAGATACGCTTTTACCGAAAGTTGGTGGGGAACACCTTGTGCTGTCCAACTTACGGCAATATAATAAAGGCGGGATATTCAAATTACATTACACAATACCAAAATCTCCTCCCAGTTTTTTGTTTTCGATACAAATATTTTCTTAATTTTAGTTAAATTTATTTTAATTACGCGTGTGCTAACAATTATATCTATTCAACCAAATAAATTTTATAAAGAAAAATATTTAAATACTTTCCTTATTTCCAAATTTAAAGAAAAATAAAAATAAAAATAATTATTCTGTAATATATTCTAGTTCTATTTCAATCTAATGATAGATCTTATAACCCTTTGGCGCCTGTTACCTGCAATCTCGAAATCGTTACTTTACTGTCATTAGAAATTGGTGTTAATAGTTCTGTTTCATTCCTATTTAGCTTACCCTCTAATTCTACCTTATTATCCATATTTACATTCTGTACACTAAATTTCGGATTTGTTTCTAAATTGGGCTCATGGGTGCAAACACTATAATTCCGGCATTTCCACCAAATATGTATATATATATATATATATATATATATATATATATATATATATAATAGGGCGGCTCGAAAAAAAACTTTTTTTTGAATTTGACAATGGCCCAGATTCCAAAAGTTGCCATTTATAAAAACAAGCTTTTTGCCAAAATTTCAATGTTTTTGAACAACCCCTTGAGGTGCCCCAACCACCTAAAAAAAAATTTTTTTCCAAAAAAAATTGAATTGACCATATGTGTAAACCCTTTTGGAATGCCTAAAAAGTGTGTGCTAAAAATTTAAAACCAATCCGAACATTTTGGAAGGTGCCCCAAGTAAGTAAAAAAAAAATATATATATATATATATATATATATATATATATTTGATTTTATTTACTTTTATTTAATTTCTATTGTTAAAAATATACAAACAGTTATTTTTTCTTTTGTTTTAAATATAGAAAACAGAAAAATGTGCAGTAGGAGACCTCCGTTTGTTCCATTTTTGAAATCCCCTCCGAGATGTCTGAGCTACGACTTCCCACAAATGCTGACGTACTTCGCCACTATCTGTTCGTAAGAGATGAGAAAAAAGTCTTATGGCAGGTAAAGACCCACCGGCTTCATTGATCACTACAGAAATTGCCAGCAAGGTCACGTCAGTATGGATAAAGTCATCTGTTCCAACAATTTCATTTAAAAAAATTGTTAAAAAAATAAAGAATTTAAATAGCGAATATAAAACTTAAACCATACAAAGAGATACAAAACTCTGAAAACTACAGAAGAAAACTTAGTGATTCAAAACGTAGATGGGAGGAAACCCTTTTTGATATTGCTAGCTGCAAATGTACAGATTTCAACGATTGTCGTTGTCCCAAAGAAAAAAAAGTTCCGATGAATGAAAGAAAATTTGTAATAGATCAGCCTACTATCAGAAATTTAGTCATAGGAATAATTGATGTAGCATCATCTAGGCAAATATCAAACAAAAACCAAAGAAAGATGAAAAGGTCATTCAATCAAATCGAGGAAGTTGAAAAACGTCCAAAATTCGAATCCAGAGATAACGGACAAAAACTAGAAGCATCTGAGAAACTAACTACAAATACTCCGTCCGAAAACTTGTACGCTTGTTCTTTTGCATCTGAATCAGATTTAAAACTGCAAATGAGAGCAAATCTTACAGCCTTTGCTAAGGAGTGTGATGGACACGGTGTGTCAGACAGAAGCGCTGCATCCCTTTCTTCCGCGCTCTTACAAGATTTAGGAATAGTTAATGAACTTGACACTTCCAAGGTAATTGTTAAAGTGTTACAAAATGAAAACATAGATGTAGTAAAATGATTTTATTTTGATGGAAGAAAAGATAAGTTCAAGTTTTTCTATAGAATTACCACAGCGGAGTATATATCGTTGGTAAAAGAGCCAGGTTCTATTTACCTTGGCCATTTAGCAGTAACGTCTGGATCAGCTGCCATTATCAAAGATGCAATTATGATTTTTTTTTAATAAAAAAGGCGTATCACTTGACTCACTGATAGCAATTGGATGTGACGGAACTAATGTCAATACGGGGACAAACGCAGGGATAGCACTTCTTGAAATTGAATTAAATCGGCCCCTTCAATGGTTCATTTGCATGTTACATCTAAATCAGCTTCCTCTACGCTACCTTCTAATCCATCTTGATGGTGTTACTCAAGGTCCCAAAGCCTTTTCCGGTGCCATCGGTATAGCAATACAAGCTAGTGAAACCCTCCCTCTAGTTAAGTTCTCAAAAATTGGGAGTAACGCTATTCCTGATTTAGATAGAACCATTTTGAGTACAGATCAGCAATATTTGTATAATATGCCTTTTCTTCTAGAGTTTGTGGTCAAGACCTTGCTAGGATTAAACCAGGACCAGTCGTACATACAAGATGGGTAACAACAACAAGTACAATCCTTCGGCTATATGTAGCATCAGATAATCTTTCAGAAAATCTGATACACTAAGTTACATTTATAATGAAAGTATATGGTCCAATATGGTTTAATATAAAATGTAATCCATTGTTTACCGACGGTCCACGACACTTGTATAAATTGATGACACGTTCAAGATATATGCCGACTGATTTAAGAAACATAGTGGATGCAGTAATACAAAGAAATTATTTTTTTGGCCACCCCGAGAATTTACTTTTTGCCATGCTATTAGATGAGAGGGATCATATTCGCAAGTTAGCCTGCCGCAGAGTAATTGCAGCTAGAAAGAAAAGTAGAAACCTAACAGCTGTGAGGCAATTTCGCATACCTCTCTTAAACATGCAGGCAGAGGATTATACTGAACTTATCTATTGGTATAATACAGACCGGTCAGAACCACCAATAGTAAAACATGTTTCTGACAAGGACTTGAAAGGTTTTGTATCCAATGAAGAAACTACAGCACCATTTCTAGATTTGCCCAAGTTTCCGTGTCACACACAAGCCACTGAAAAATGTGTGAATTTAGTAACAGAGACATCATCTAAAGTATGTGAGGAGGAAAGAAGAGATGGATTTATAAGATCTCGACTCGAGTCTAGGAAGCTTATGAAGTTTTAAGTTAAATATTTGTTAGTACATTTGTAAATATGTCTATTTGAAGTACGCTTTTCTTTTAAAATTAACCCGCTTATTTTTATTTTTTTGCATGATATTTTATTATTATATTATAATTGTTTTTATACTTAGTTTAAATTAATGTTTCGGATTTTTTGACTTGGTCCTAGTGTTTAGATATGTTATGTTTGAACTAGCAATAATAAACTTATTATTTTGTTAATTTCTTTAAATTTTAACTTAAAATATATTATCTACGTAAAACATAATTTAATTGATTTTTTATTTGGTCTATGGGCACTTTTAAGAAAAGTCTAAGAGTCTTCAAATTTGCACACGCACTTTTTAAACCATCCAAATCAGTTTACACATAAGGCCAATTAAATTTTTTTTTCCAAAAAAAAACCTGAAAGAGTTGTTCAAAAAAATTGAAATTTACGCAAAAACTTACCCTTATAAATGGCAATTTTCGTCACCCGGGCCATTTTTAAATTAAAAAAAAAGTTATTTTCGAGCAACTCTAATATATAGCACCCAGTTTTCTGTTAATAGCTACTTTAATAAAAATTGCCTGGTCAACATACTTATAATTTTTAACTAATACAGCTTCATTTACGCTAAAATGTACTGCTTGATTTGGTTAACTATTTTAATTTAATTATTTTGAGCTTGTTCTATCGACCCTTTTACTTTGCTCCTTTCTATTTAAGGTATCTTTTAAAAATTATTTCGTATCATTAGATAAAAGAGTAAAAAATCGAGTTCTTAAATTTTTACCTAAAATTAAAGTCGCCGGACTCACCCCAGTTGTTCAATGTGGAGTGACCCTTAATCCAAGAGGAACCTGCATCTGCCAATATCCGAAATTAGTATCTGGCAATCCAAAAGTAGCAGAAACTCTTCTCAGAGCTCGAATGGTTGATGCAGAGCTAATGTTGGACATCTCGAAAACTTCTAACTTGAAAGACACTAAGTCCTGAAAATGAACTTAATAAAGAATCCATGATTTTTTGAAATTTAGCTGATGCACATATTATACCAAATGTTAAAAAAGTATGTCCAAAAAGGCCTAAATATGTAGATATTGTTAACGGTTCCTTACTTTCGTCCTCAATGGCTATTTGTTGAATGGCTAGTGAAACATCAAGCTTCGAACACTAATTTCGTTCTTTCCACTTCAGGGTTCCCCGTGATGCCTCCATTTTTCTCAAAAACCGGCGCAATTGAGGTGCGCTGTGTTCAACCGGAGATAATATATCTAAAAATACCAATCGTTCAATTTCTTTTTCTACTTTATTTTCGATAGCAACTGGAACTGGTCTAGGTTTTACACATTTAGGTTTTATTTCGGTATTTTTTATTGGCCTTGTTCAAATAACCCAATCTAGGAGAAAAAATATCCCGAAATTCATCATGTAAGCGTTGAGTAGCATCATTTGTATTAAAAATGCCCAAATTAAAATTGTATAAAGCCCTCTACTCACTATTCGTCTACTGCTTCATTCGTCCGCAGAGTGTGGAGGGTCTTTTGGGCGCCTGTCAGTGTGAAATCGATCGAATTTATGTTTCAATTTAGAGTGTTTAACGAAAAAAAAGTTCTGTACAAATAAATCCTTTGCTGTTGGATCCATTTCCTAGTTTTTATTTTAAAATTATGTATATTCTTTATGTCTTTAGTAATTTTCTCAAATGTGTTATAAATTTTCATTTCGATGTAAAAAAAACTTGTTTCTCTGTCCCCAGACTCTTTTGACTTTTCTCAATCTTTGAACTCCGTATGTCCTACCTCTCGTGTCATAACAATGGTTTAGCAAATTATTGCTCTGTTTATTTATAACAAATTGCACCAATGAATTGAGGCAATATATTTATCAGATACTAAAGAGTTTTGACTCTTTAAATAAAAGTTAATATTATTTTGATAGATCTTTTTTGTATCACCTTCTGTGATATTAAATGAACGTTCAGCACATTGCCCAACTAATAAAATTATACCATAATGCAAAATTGATGAATTTGTTTTAGTTGCTTGAATTTATACAAGATACCTCTTAATTTTTTATAATGTAGTCTACGTTGAAATTCCTCCTTAAGTGACAATCAATTATTATGCCTTAATTTTTTCACTAGATTTTTAATTCTAAGCTGGAGTTATGTGCTCCAAACAAGTTTGGGATAAATTATATCCTCTAGTAAATGTATTAATCTGAGAAATAAACCCGTAAATTCGGTTAGAGCTATGGCAGTTGATTTATATAAAGCAGTTAAAATGATATTTTTGTTTTCTATAGTTAAACTTATTTCCAAGGCACTGACTTCCCCAATGTTTACATCCCGAAAAAAAAATAAAATAGAGCTCTTAATAAACACTACCACTCCATAATGTTGATGATAATTTCCCGCATTATACACAACACTGTATTCAAATATGTTACAACAATTTATGTCAGTATTTTCCGTATTTCACTCAAAACAATACAGTCCATGAAGGGATTAGAAAACTGTGACAAAAATATTCTAAATTAATCATAATGTTTTGATATACTTCATATATTGTACATATTATGGGAAATTTAATCTCGTTGTTTTTGTCATTATATAAGATTTGTTCCAAACTCTCTACACTATCCACTATGCGGGGTTGGGCGAATGTCGATAGGGTCATCAAACTAGAATATTTTCAAGATGGCAGCAATTCCGGTTTTAGAGGAATTAAATGTCAACGTGCGAAATTTAACACCCTTATTGCATATCTGAACTGGACGTAAAATTATTGTTTGCTTTCAAAGTCTTGACGTATCTTCAGTTGTTTTCTAGATGGCTGTTGAAATCTGAAAATTTAACACTTTGGAGGGCTGCTAAATCTTAACAGAATCCTTAGAGTAAGAACAATAATACCTACTACTTATTTCAGCTAATCTAGAATATGTTTTGTACCATGTTGTGTCTAAATTCAATTGTTTTGGAAATAACATTTAAAAAAATCGAATATATGCTTTTTATTACCAAATAATATATAATAAATTACTTAAACGAATCGTGAAATAAGGAACGATTATAATTAAGCAAAGCAAATAATAAATAAAAATAATATTCGACCTGCTTTGCTTCAGTGACTTAGCAGTGCTCAAGCCCATCCGTGAACTCGGAAAGAACATTCTGCAAATGTTGATGGGGTTATATCATGTACTCCAGTTTGGCACGATACATATCGGTTTTCAAATAATTGACAAAAATCATCATAAAAAAAAATGGGGGGGTCAGATCAGGCCATTCAATCATCTTCCAGGAAAATTTTTATCTAAATAATTTCTAATACAAATGCCAAAATATGCAGGTGCCCTATCTTGTTGATATCAAATGTTGTTCTGTAATAGCTGGGTATTGTCTGGATCGGAAAATAAATTAACTAAAACTTGTAAAATTCTGGTGCTAAGTAAATCTAAATTGGAATTTGCAGTCAAATTTTCATGGAGAAAAAAGTTCAATTATATTGTTTCCAATTATTCCTGCCCATACGTTTAATTATTGAGGATGATGCGTATGGTGTTTCATCATCATCCAGTAAGCATTATAATCGGACCAAGACCTACAGTTATGTCTGTTTACAAAGTCATTAAGAGTGAACGTCGCCTCATCGGAAAATACAACGTGACTTTCAAATCAAGTTGAATATAAATGAGATCCATCATTTCTTGACATAATTCCAAACGTCTATCTGAATTATCTTCTGAGAATTTCTGGATCAATCTGACCTTATAAGAACGCATTTGATTTACTTTAAAGATTCATCTTACTGACCATTCGCTGTTGGTGTGTTCGAGGGCAAGTTTTGGAACGGATGTTCCTGGTTTGTCTTGTAGAGGAAGCAAAATGTTCAAAGACATTTCTTCATTTGTAGCTGTTTTTGGACGATCCGATTTTGGCAAGTTTTTTATAGTACCTGTGTACTCAAAATTATAGTAGATTCTATTTGCCGTTGATTTAGAGATAGGATCACATTCGGGAAATGTTGCATTATAAAGGTTAGTTGCTTCTTCGAAGGATATACGCCTATCCCCGTACCCTATTATATAAGCTAAGTTATGCGTTCTTTTTGGATTTCTTTTATAGCTGGACCATAGTCACATCACTAAATGGTAAAAATTTACTGATATATTCGTAAAAAACTAACAGTACTAACTCGGAATATTAACGTTCAAAGATATATTAAAATGACAAAATTTATTATAGTAGTCATGATAATTGAAACAGGTACCATATATGCGACAATAGAATAAGCAATAACATTAAGTACAAAAAGTAGGTGCAAAGTCTTTTATAATATTTTTGGACTTAATTTCCAATACCTCCAAAACAATAAGTAATACCTATTTAATAATTTGTAAACTAGTGTTATTAAATAGAGTTTCAAAAAGCTAATATAGGATAGATCCAAAGTGTTAAATTTTCACATTTCAACTGCCGTTACCTCGAAAACAATTTACTGAATATACGTTAAATACAAAAAATTCGTAGAATTTTACGTACAATTAAGATATGCAATAATATACAGAGTGTTCTATTTAAAATTAGCAAGATGACATTTAAATCCGGTATAACGGCACGTGCTGCCATCTAAACAATATTTTAGTTAGATAATCCTTTTCGACAATAGTATAGGCCCAATTTTTCAGATTTTTGGCTTTCATAGTTCGGATTTAATTAAGGCGTATATCTCCTATTTCTATTTCATCTTCTTGCAAACCATAGACTATTATCGTATTTCTTGCCCTTTCTTTCCAGATCGTGAACTTTCTACCTTAAATTGTCGCTTTCTTGTTATAAAACTAAAAGATCCTTATTTAATTTGTCAAGATCTTTGATAAAATCACTTTAGCACCTCTGTATTCTTGCGTAAGTTCATCTTTCAGTGTATATTTTGGTGTCGTATTTCGTTACTCTGTAGTCCCTGTATGAGATTATATGTCTTAATTGATTAATATTTATTAGTCCATATTTTTTAAGAACAGTTAAGTACAAAATATTCATTAGTCCAGTTCATTATTCACTATAAATACACATACATGACGCTGCAATTTGTTCTATTCTGCCAAATTGTACGTTTATCCATTAAAAGGTCCTAAACTGGTCTCTTTTCGAATCCAGATATGAATGGTTCCCTTAAGCACACTCCCAGCTTGGTTTCAAATTCACATACTACTACTAAATAAACTTCGCAATCTGCCGGCCCATTGGGTTGCCGTCTCTCCTTATTCTTTTTTCACTGCACAGAACTTATAAGTAGAGCAAATGCAACTTATAGGCTTCTTCCTCGACGTGTTCAGTAGAATTGCCCTCATTTTGTAGCCGTGTTTATCTTCCTTTATTCCGTTTGCTGCGAAGTAATATAATAATAATCTTGGTTCGAATATAAATCACTGTTTGCAGGCGAAAATTCTAGCAGGTGTCCGAATTCCGCCATTTTTCGTGCACGTTACTTTTTCGATTTCGTTTCGAATACTAGGATATTATTATGTATTTCGAATTTTTGCGCGGATTCATTCGACTAGTGCATAATATAGTCTGTGTGTCTTTAGTAGCTACAAATGGTGATTCCAATTTTACTGAAAGTTCAATTAAAATACCGGTCTTGTTTTTCTTTTTACTTTTTTGAAACAGGGAGATGACAGATCACACTAATTAGAGCTAGATATATTCGTTCCATTACGTCAAAACCATCAAAAAAAGAACTAGACAGATAATAATAATAGTTATATTTAAATACCTGCTCAACATATATTATCACGACCCCACTCGAAATAGTGCATTGAATGAGAAGATTTATAACCATAAGCGCCCATAATTCTATAGCCTATCTGCCGAAGACGCTGTCCAAGCACACTAGCTTGAGATCAAACAGGTCTGCCTCCGCCAAAGTGGATGTCACAGAAAATAAAACTTATATTTGAACAACGCGCTTTGAGAGATATATCAATTACGGACAGCCAATATACAATATATATTTATTAATCAACCACAATGAACGTTTTAAAAGCAGGCAGATAGCAAATTACCACCAAAAATGAAAAAAATAAAGCCAAAAAGCAGCTGAACAGGGTTCCTTAGAGACCTATTAAAATAATACTTACCTTACCAGCTAAGAACCTGAAATAAACAATAGAAATTAATCTAAAATAAAAATTAGAGGAATAGTAGAGAAGTTTCATCCTCCAATACCTAAGTCTAAATTAAATTACTATTTCTTAGAACTAGTGAGTCACTTTAAACGATAGGAACATAAACTCTCCAATTGGATTGAACCCTGACAAAACTATGTCAAATGCAGGAAAAAGAAAGCGGACAGCAAACTAGTTACAACAGACTAGAAAAAAATTTATACTAAATGCTGCAGTTTAAACTACCACAGCTTGAAATAAAAGACGTTTCTAATATAGAGGGCTCTTGGAAAAATATAATGAAGTACACTAATTAACCACATATTCATGCAACCTACAACGAGCAACTAAACTCGGAAAAGTACCATCAGATTATTAGAAAATACCACAATTGGAACCAGTCTGGTAAAATACAAAAATATACTCCACGTATCCATATGTTTTCAAATGAATCAAATAATATAAAATCCAGTCGTTTTCCCACCAAACATGTGTTTGTTAATCACCTACCAAAAACCAGCTTAATAAATCGATTAGAGACTTATCACATTAAAATGAAATGGATATGTTCAAAATAAATTAAAACACTTCTAAACCTTAGTAAGGTATGAGTATATGAAGAACGATATTTTTGGGTTTTACGTCCCAAAATCCAAAAATATTAATAAGAAAAAATTATACTAAATTACTTTAAAATTTTAATTTAATCTATAGTTCTGGGTCCACTGTGAAGGTACACAGCAAGCTCTTACTTCGTTATTTTTTAGCTTGCCGAAGATGGGGGTAGAGTTTCCCCCGAAACGTTCGAAAAAGTAGCTTTTTCAATGTCATTCCTTCGGTAATTTCATAATGGATCAGAACTAAAGAACACAAATTAAAATTTTAAAGTAATTTAGCTTAATTTTTTCTTATTAATAATTTGTGTTTGTGACGTAAAATCAAAAAATAATTTCCATCTTAAATCATGAATCCTCCACTACAATTTCATAATTATTTAAGATATAGGCAAGTACTTAAAAAATATTGCTAATGCTTAAAAAAATATTCTTAAGACTGTAGTAGAAGTTTATATATTCTCTCTTTATAGGTGTATAAGGAAGCTATTGATTGTACCAAAAAGTCGGGCTTCTTGGTAAGCCGGGAATCACGATTTGTAGATATATCAGAAATAAATAAAGCAGATCTTCAAATTTTAAATGTCTTAGAGGTAGCTGATGAAAAGCTGATTTTTCTAAGAAAAAAATCAGATGAAATTAGCGTAAAGCCAAAAGTTTTTATAAATATCAGTAATGAAGAAGGGAAATTTCCATGGCTGGAAAAAATCAAAGAAGCAATCAAAGAGGACCAGGATATTGTTTTGTGGTGTCAAAACGAAAAATTGAGCGGTATTATCGGTAAGTTGTTAAATAATAATTTGACTAACTGTTCGTATAGCTCAACAGGGTGTTTCCCTTAAAACTCCAAACTCCGTTTCCTCTAGAATTAACGAGGGTGAATGAAAGGGGTGAAATTAAATTATTTACGGCTAAAATAAAAAGGATGCCGTGCGCCACCACAATAGCTGTCGCGACACTAAGAAAAAACAAAAAAATTGGAAGAAATTTGACATTTTCAAATTTCAAAAGTACGTCTATTTCTTAAACATATTTGTTATATAAGCACATCAAATTGATTACCATACTGGTTTCTAAGACATACAATTTCACTTAAATTCCAAACTTTGATTCCACGAAATATAACGAGGCCATCAAAATTTGATATCCAGTAACTTTTTAACCGAGTACATTGTAATTGTTGATATCCAGTAACTTTTTAACCGACTACATTGTAATGAATTATTAACAGCTAAGATAAAATCTGCACCAACATCAGTACAGGCATCACGACGCCAAGAAAAAACAACACTATTTTAGAAACATACACCCCCGTATTCGCTAAAAAGGTTTAAGAGTTAGACCAGGTCTAGTTGCCATGGTACTTAAAACTCTTTTCCTAGTTATATTTCGCTTATGTCATTGTCATTTTGTATTTGTGAGATTTAGGCTAAGCGCTCACATGCAATTTCGAGTGGGCCGATTACTTGATTGCATAAATGAAAACGTTACATTCTTATGAAGCTGCGCACACATGCAATCAAATAATTATAATAGTATAAATAAATAGTAATATAAATAGTTTCTGACTAGAGTCTGCGTGCAACTTCTCAGTCGTGATACATACGTTTTAACCTGTATGCGCTCACTCTAAACAATTTAAAGTAAATAACTGTTTATTATATCTTCTTGTGGTGTAGTGCCTAATATAACATCAGGTAAAATAAGAACTTTTTTGTAATTTAATATACCTACATGATATTCTAATATAAGTTTTGGGAAAATGGATAACAAGGAAGATTGGAATGAAAGGTTAATTGAAACAATCAACAAAAACAATTGAAAAACCAGCCCTCTATAATAAAGCAATGAAAGAACGTTCAGACAGAAATAAAGTCAAACAACTTTGGAATGAGGTTTATGAGGTTATGGTTGAAAATTGCGATGAATTCCTTCCAGCAGAGAAGACAGCAAAAGGTAAGATAAGTAATACAGCCAGTATATATTTTTTAGAAAAATAATAATAATTTAAATGTACATTTAAATGTAAATACTAAGACGGCGTTATAAATTAACAAAATATGGATAATAAAATACAATAAAATCATATTTTTTCATATTGTGAGGGAACGGATCCTTGGGGGAAGTAAAATAACTAGCAAAATAATCTCTTGTTGTTACTCCATCAGAAGAACCTCGTACATTAGTATGGTTAAGGCTTTGCAACGGGCATTTATATAAAGTGTCCTCAAAATGAACTCCATCCCTTTTGCGAACATAATTGTGGAGAATGCAACACGCTTGAATTATTTTGTCACAGAACTCTGGTTTTACATCAGTGGCCGATGAAATACTCTCCATTTGTTGGCTAAAATTAAAAACCCTTTTCACAATGGACAAATTTCTTCTGGCATAAGGTCGTAATATATTTTTTGACAAAGCGAATGCTTCATCCCCGATAAAAATGAAGGGCATGGGTGTTCTAGTATCATTTAGTAGCTCCTGGATATGTGGTATGCTTAACAGTCCATCATTAAGTTTTCGTCCAAAGTTGAATCGTTGGAATACATGGGAATCACTAGCACTCCCATATGAACCTATATCTACTGAAATAAAGCAATAATCTGCATCAACCACAACCATAAGTATTATTGAAAAATATGTTTTATAATTGCGGAAGAGAGAGCCACTCTTTTATGGTTTTATTACTCTGATATGCTTCCCATCTATTGCCCATAAACAGTTTGAAAAATTGGTCCCTGAAGCAAAATCATCAGCTATTTTCAGCCAAGCATTTTCATCTTTATTTGGCATATACGTTTCTTTAAGACATGTCCAGATTTTTTCACATGTGTCTTCAACAATAGTACGTATAGTTGTATCGTCGTGTTGCCTGATGTTAGATATCTGCAAAAAAAAGTGAATGTACCGTACTATCATACTAATTCAAAATGCGTATTATTTCTAAATTTCAGGGTTATTTTTAAGTAAAAAGTAGCAATTTAAGAAAAATGTCACGCTATTATATTTCGGATGTCATTGACGTATAATTATTTTCATAAATTTTTAGGACTTGAAGTTCAGGAAAAAATCGCACATTTAAAAGGGCCTTGATAAATTTTAACTAAATTCAGGTTATTATTTGTCATAAAGTATTTTAAAATAATATGTCAAGTATTTTAAAATAATATATGAAAATTATCACTTTCCAAGCATTTATACACTGTTTGTCAAAATGCATTTTTCTTGCAGGCAATGAAATCCCAACAACGTTGGCGGAACCTGCGAACCTGCTTTAAGAGAGAAGTATATAAACAGAAGAATACTAAATCTGGTCAAGCAGCTATTAACGTAGAAAATATATATTTTTTGACCAACTATTGTTTTTATTACCAACAATTGAAGACAGACCGACAGTAAGCGATGTTAACTCTTCCCGGCAGGAGGCAGACAAAAACACGTCGGATAGTGAAGAAGACGTTTCCGTCCAACAACCTCGTCCTACCACTAGCACTAGGCAACCGCGATATTAAGAGTCATTATAGCCATACTGAAGAATAAAGGGACAGAGGTAATTGATGAAGATAAGTCGTTCTTGCTTTCTTTAATACCAGCTTTTAAGAAATTTACGGATGATCAAAAATTAGAAGCCAAGATGGAATTTCTTAAAATAATCCATCGTATTTCGCAATTCGCCTATGCATACAACAGGGCTCAACCTCTTCATAATCAGCACGTAACGCCTTTAAATAGTAATAATAATTACTATGTGGAGCGTCAACATGTACGAGAAATTCCCGAATTGCGCATTCAACCTGGACCATCGCGTATTCGACCTGGACCACCATCTTCAAACACAAGTATTTCAGATTACACTAATCTACACACAACATCCCCTGTGTCACAATTCTACGATTTGGCTTAGCTTAAGTTTTGTCATTTCTTTTTGCGTGTTTTTCTTTTGAAACTAAATAAATATTAGTGAAATGTAAAGGTTTTTTTCTTACCTCAACGTCACTGATAGTCTTTCTTCTGCGGGGATAGAATCTCTCCAGTTGGTATTCTGATATGCTATTAAAGGTCCAATAAGAAATAAAAGCTCATCAAAACTATTCACGCTCATTCTGTAGTAGTTAGATTTTTTTTGGATACATCCTTAGTTCTTCATATAATTTATAAAAATGACCTTTTAATAAACGTTGACTTGTTACAGGGTGTATCCAGTATTATTTTTTACGTTTAATTTTTTTTCTTCGTATCTCCAGAGCACATACACAAACTAACTCTTTAAAATCCATTTTTGTAATGACAAATCGGTTTAGTCGACCGACATGTGAGCGCAGGTTCTAGTCAGCCGATTGTTTGATTGCTTAAGTGAGCGCAGATGCCAAGCTGGCCGATCAAATAATAGGCCGACTCGAAATTGCATGTGAGCGCTTAGCCCTAGAAAAATTATTAGTTCAATTCATAAAAATATCATCTTAAACTTATAAATGTCAAGTTAGACCTGGTCTAATTTTAAACCTCTTTAGTGAATACGGCTGTAAGCCTCTAAAATTGTTTTGTTTTACATTAAAATAAATAGATGTCACTGTCTATCAAATCTTGAAATCTGAGTTGATTTGCAAGAAATCGACTGTAATGTAAATTAAACATCCTGTATATATCAGTAATCAGTATAACAATCAAAATGATGCAAGTAACAAAAATATCTTATCTTTAAAGTTTAAAAGTTCATTCATTCTTGGCCGTTCAACTGAAAACGCGTTTTTTGACGTATTTCATTTGTTTCAAAATGCATTCTTTTTTCCGTTTGAAACAAAATGCAGTTTTTATATGAATTTTAATGTTTGGGCAGAAAACCGTCGCGTCAGAGTGCGGTTTTTGAATGTTGTTAGCGGGAATAAATAGTCAACAGGTGTTTTTACAGACTGTGTGTGTTATAGTTTTGTATCAGTGTTAATTGTGTAAAATTGATAATAAGAAAGATGGAAACGGATGTATTGTATTGGTGGCCGAGACAGTTATGGGGAGCCGAAAGAGGATTAAAAGAGAAAGCAGGCGACAAAAACAAAAGGCTTTGTGGTAAATGTAGTTAAGTTAGGTTATGTTTATAAGAAATTAGCGTTTTTCTTTCTTGCTATCATAGATACAGAAATCACTTTCCTGATTTGGCAAACTTTGAAAGGCCCTGTAAGCATGATCATTGTATGAAGGTTTCCAAAGACACTATTTTGTTTACAAGAAATCAGGTATATAGTAGGGTCAACTGTTTAACAGTGAACCACCCAGACACAGTGAACCACCCCTACCACCTACTACGTCATAATAGTTTCACGCGCCAAACACGTTCCAAAGCCACGTTTGGTTAAACGGTTTAGTTGTCAACTATATCCCGGCGAATACAAGTGGTCCATCTTGGAATAATTTATGAATTTCTAATTTCTCCCGCTAAAAGTAACTTTTCTAAGGTAAGTTTAATGTTTAATATCTACTTTGGGTAAAATTTGATGCTTTGTAATGTTTGATGTAGTAAAAGGTGTTTAAGTTTTTGTTTATTTACCACTATTAAAACATAAATAGTCTTAGGAGATTTTGATCTGTGATGGTTTATTTGTGACATGTGCTAAAGGTACACACTGAACCAAAATTATGTGTTCAACAGTGAACCACTGGTTCACTGTGTACCTTGGCTGGTTCACTCTACAACACCACCAAATAAAACTTTTTTTTATAGTATGTCACGGAATAAAACAGCGGTTAGAAAAGTGGGAGCGCATTCAGAAGCTGTAATGAGAGATGCACTGGTCCTTATTTCGGAAGAAATGAGTATACGAAAGGCTGCACAAGAGAAAAATATACCGTACCCAACACTAAGGCGGTACGCTTTAAAAAAGAAAAATTCGCCCAACGATGAAATTCGATTGATCCCAATTATGAAGTTAACCGGATATTTTCGGCACCCCAAGAAGTCATTCTCAAAAATTATTTAAAAAACTGTGCTTAGATGTTTTATGGACTAACTACGACCGACACACGCAAAGTCGCATATGACATGGCTGTGCTTAATAATATCAAAATACCAGAATCCTGGAAGAAGGAGCAGTTGGCTGGTAAGGAATGGCTGCGTGCCTTCAGAAAGAGGCATCAAGATCTTACATTAGGAAAACCAGAGGCAACGAGTCTAGCACGAGCAGATTCTTTTAATAAAGAAAATGTCAAGAAATTTTTCGATAATCTTGAAAATGCATTTTCCAGGAACCCCGCTTTTGCTGACGGAACTAGAGTTTTTAATCTAGATGAGACCTCCTCCACAACTGTACAGAAACCTCAAAAGGTAATTGCGCCTACTGGGAGAAAGTGTATTGGAAAGGTTACAAGTGGAGAACGAGGCACGCTAGTCACTACATGCTGTATTATAGGAGCCAGTGGTATCGCTTTACCCCCGGTCATTGTCTTTCCCAGAAAGAATTTTAAGGATTACATGATGAAAGGAGCACCACCTGGTTCACTAGGACTAGCAACCCCAAGTGGTTGGATGAATTCTGAATTATTTACGCACGTAATGAGACACTTTATTAAACATACTAACTCCTCTCAACAACATCCGTCTTTATTAATATTTGATAACCACGAGTCACATCTGTCCATCGAGGCTTTAAACTTGGCCAAGCAGTCCGGGGTTACCATACTTACGTTGCATCCACATACATCGGCAAAACTGCAGCCGCTTGACGTTGGAGTTTTAGCACCTTTCAAAACGTATTATAACAGTGCTGTTGATTCGTGGCTTTTGCGTAATCCTGGTAAGCCAATTACCATTTACGACTTAGCTGATTGTATCGGTACGGCGCACAGTCGCGCAATGACTCCTGCAAATATTATTAAGGCCTTTAAATGTTGTGGGATATTTCCATTTCATAGAAATATTTTTACTGACGCCGACTTTTTACCAAGTGAAGTAACAAATTCCTGATAATCTGGCCTCAGAAAATATTACGGTCCCTCCAGAAATCGATTCCCTTGATTCAGAAGTCTTTCAAGATAAAGATCTTACGGCCATTCCAAGCACGGCACAGTCTCCATCTGCCAGTCCGGTTCCAGGTTCATCTGAAATACTAGACCCAGTTAATGTTGCAGACATCCCAAACATACAGTCCTCACGTGCCAGCCCGCTTTTAGGTTCATTTAAAAGACCAGACCCAGATGATATTGCAAGCATGCAGTCTCCATCTGCCAGTCCGGTTCCAGGTTCATCTAAAAGACCAGACCCAGATGATGTTGCAGCTTTGCCAAGCATGCAGACTCAACATACTAGTCCAGGTCCATCCAAAAAAGTAAACAATTTTGTGCCCCCAGAAATATTCAGACCCGCTCTAAAAGCTGGCCCGAGAACTAACTTACGAAAAAATAGAAAAATGAGAAAAAGCATAATCGCCACGGACACTCCGGAATTTAATCAAATTAAAGAAGAAAGACAAGCAGTAAAACGTAAGAAAGAAATTAGCAAGAAGAAGATAGTAAAACGTCAAGTTTTTCAGGAAAGCAGGGAGCAGGACGAAACAGATCTGGGATCGAACATTAGTTTTTCCAGCCATTCCACCGATGGAGGGCTGTGGTACGAATCACCTACAGATGATGAAGATCCCTGTGTTCTTCTTACTCCTGGTAACTTTGAGCCATTGCCCAGAAGACCTGATATTAACGATTATGTGTTGGTGCAATTCGCGACAAAGAAGCAGATCGTTTATTATGTGGGAAAAATAATTGAACCACGCAACAATGCTTCGTGGGAATACCAAATTAGTTTTTTAAGAATTAAGTCTAAACAGTTGAGGATAAGTCTTTTGTGCTAGAAGAAGATATAAAGTACATTCTTCCCCAGCCCGAATTTCATAATGGCACCAAAAGACAAAATTCCTATGTTAAGTTCGAGGTTAATTTTAGCCTTCTAAATATGCGTTGAAGAACAAGAAGTTTTCGTTTCCTTCCGAATTTCAGTTACCAGTTTTTATTTAATTTAATTAGATTAGATAGTGCAGCTAATATTTTATTGTTTTAGTTTAAGTTCGGTGAATGAATCCTAAAAAATAATTTAATTTTTGTTCTTTTGTTATCAGCTTTACGTAGGTAGGTACCTTACTTATAAATGTTACCAGTTTTTGTTTTATTTTATTAGTCTTAATTCACTTCCAATACATCTTTATAACTGACAGTTTCCTGATTAATGTAACCTGTTTATGTTTAGTTTTGTTGGACTTAATTCAACCAAAAATTTTTTATGTCCTTATTATCGTTATACTTGATTTTCATTCCAATATAACGTAAATTAATAAATAATCTGAGTTTTTGAAAAACTATTAAACTTATTTTAGGCTAGAAAGCTATGGTTCACTGTGTACACAACGTTGGTTCACTGTGTAACAGCAGTGTCCCACAGTGAACCACTTGCACTACTTTTAAAAAAAGTAAATTCTGTCAAATCTAACTATTACTTTTTTAATTTTATTGCAGAAAAAGATAAAAAACTGTTTACCATATCGACTTAAAAATAGAGATTTACAAAAAAAAAATTTTTGAAAACATTATCTGGGTTTTAAAAAAATGTGGTTCACTATTGAACAGGTGACCCTACAGTAAATAAAATGGATCAAGACATAAAAATTTCACATCTGTTGAAAGTGACCACCCCCAAAAAAAAAGTTAAAATAAAACAAAATGTACGCATAAAGTACATTTTTTGCAATACAGACCGAGGAGCATGCTACAGGGTGTGCCAAAAATTTTTTCTGATAGCCTTAAACTTGACCCAAAGAAGAGTAACAACAATTGCTAAACAAGTTAAAAGTGGCACAGATATCGTAGAAAATAGTGGTGTAAATCGGAAATCTAACTTGTTTAGAGATAAAATGGCAGCAGTCATGAAGTTTATTGGAACAAATCTCAGCGCATTTACTTGTCATCGAAATGAAGCATTTCAAAACTGTTTGCCAGGTATAACAACCAAGCCATAGGTAGAATGAGAGTAAAGCGTTCCTTTTTTTTAGGATATTTTTCTATTTCATGGATAGAACGCCAGGCTAACAGAGGACGAAATGAGATTGGTTCGGCAATTTTTTGCCTGCAGGCCGCGTTTTTGGAAAATTTGCAAAAATTAACAAAAAAGAAAACCGAAATAGTTACTAAAAAAGAATACTGGGAAATTTTTGGAGAAATTGGCAAAGTGAATATTTTGGAGGTGGTCTGGGACTTGTATAACATCAAGGAAGACATAAGTGGATCGTTTAAAAAAGTTGATAATATCCGTGAAGCAAAAAGGATATACATTGAGAAATGCACGAAAGGAAAACAAACTTTAGTTACAACAAGATCCGAACCATTTTATAAAAGTGATATTAATACTGGGGGTAAAAACTTACTCAAAAGTGGAAAAAGTTTTGGAAAAATAAATTTAAAAAAACTTGAAAATCCAGTAAAAAATTATTAGAATTATTAGAAATTAAAGGACGTTGAATCGCTTTTGAAAAATTCATATGGATAATATCATGATACTGTGGAATCAAAAGGCATGGTGCTCTGGAATCAAAATATCATGATGCTGTGGAATCAAAAGGCGATGAAGGGCAAATGGAGGGCGACGAACGCGGTTGTATAAAGGAAGATGACACACTAAAAATTTAGTAATAATACCCGTAGAAGTTATAAAAAATTAACGGCTTTTGAGTGTTTTATTTTATTTTTTTTTGTTTTTGTTACTTTTAATGATACAGTTTTTACTTAATTTGATATTCTGGGAGTATTGGAAGTTTTCTTTTATCATTAAACTTAATTATTCTTCAGATTTGGTTCAAAATGCATTTTTTCTCACCATTCGGAACAAAACGATTTTTTGCCAAAATGACATGTAGTTTTTAGGCGAAACTCTGTACAATATTTCAAATCTTGGCCTAGATTTAATGTTTACCATTATAAGAATGTAACCTTACCAAAAAACAGATTTGGAGCTCCTCAAATACTTTCTACCACTTTTGACATCCCCGTTAATTCCCAATAAAACGGTGTTTGGAGTTTTAAGTGAAACCCCTGTATATATAAAAAAAAATAAAATGTTGCATAACATTTTAAACATATTCGATGATGGAGAACCAAAATAACCGATTATAATATATCTTCCACTAAAATCCGAAAAAATGGGTTAAAAATAACGGAACAATAAATCTTCTATGGATCATTTTGATATTTATTTTAAACGGAGTTCCACTTTTTACGTGATTTTTCCATTGCAGGTATATTTTTGATCTGAAGTGATATATTTTATTTTAATAAAGTCGATTTTCCGCATTTCTAAATTGGGAAAATATTCGTGTATCATGCTATTAACACTATTAATTAATTATTATTTATTAATACCTAATATTTTGGTCCTGATTAATGCCATTAATTTCATTTATAGTTTTTTGCTGCAGCACTTTGATATTTCAATGAGGGCGTTAATATACTACATTATTTAAATGCACCATAAAAAATCCGTTGGCGTAATCTCTGGGCTACTGGGTGTCAAAACTTATTAATCTTCCATGGAAAATCCATTCGTTATAACGACTAATCAATTCCAATAATTTCTCGAACGTTTTGAAGAACCTGTAAATATATTTGTGCTTATTGCTCCTGTCAATGTTTTTATAGCCTCATAATATCAAAACCAATTTTATTTATTTTTCTAGCATGTTTTGTAAAAAGTACCCCCAAAAATTTGTATTTCCTATGAAACTATTTCTATTTTGTTAAGTATTTTTCACAAAAACTATCGGGCAAATATTTTACAAGTTTCTAAATGGATTTTAGTAATATTTTCATTAACATTTCATTAAGCCGCCATTTTCTTTCGTCATATTGGTTTTTCACCAAAATATCTATAACCTTTTATTTTTGACAAAAATTTAAAGCCAATCGGACAAGTAGTTTTTATTTATTCCGCGAACTGACATACCGACAAAAATAAAAAAAAATTCTGGCATTAGGGACGCTAAAACCTGAAGATATTAATATCTATAACCTGACGGGGCTGGAGGGTATTTTTTTCAAGATTATAAACAATTTATTTGGGCGCCACTTTGTTACACCATCTTGAATTCGTAACACAATTTTACCAATTCATCCCAATTAATTTTTGTAGAAAATTTGAAGTAAATCTAATAAGTAGTTTTTCAAACTGATTTTTTAATATTTTATTAAGCCGCCACTTTGTTTCGTCATCTTGAATTTTGCTGGTCAAGTAGCGGTTTCTGGCGATAAAATCAATCAGCTAATATCTGATGGCAATTTAAGGTCGCAGCAACAACTAGTGACTCGACTGACGAAGAAAAAGCCAATTTTCTATCAGTCTCGCTAAGAGGACGGCATTGGATTCATTACAAATCATTTCCCTGAGTCATTAAATGAGCACCCTATTCATTCATTAGAATCTCGACTTGGAGATTAACAACGTTAAGGGACAGCTTAAAACTAAGACATACAAGCGCAGCGACTCAATTTAAATTTCAAATCCCTAACAAAACTGAATATAGCAAGTACTTTATTAACTTTTTCCTTTGGAAAAGAGTATATCCTGCACGTAACTGTAACATAACATATGTTTTTTCTCGGGAATTTTGGTTACCGCGGTTGATACAGATTTAGTAAATTGACTTACTATTTTAAAAAATATTTTCTCCTTAAAATCTAAAAAATCTCATCAAAAAAACGCTTTATAGTCCAGTTCCATTTTTGGATAGAAACTGCAATAACAACAAATCCGTAAACTATTATTTTCTTTCCAGAATAATTGTAAAAAAATCGTTACTATGTTTAACTACCTATACTTATCATATACTAACCACACTGGCACTCGCCAAGTGGAAGTGGCTATCTGTGGTCCCGAGTAAACTTATACTGTTCTTTCGTTAAGATTACTGAAAATTCGGTAATTTTTATATATTTTTTTTCTATTTCTATTTTTATTTATTGAAAAACTGTGGACTTTCCTATATTCTGGTTAAAAAGGTTAGATACATTTTATTTTAAAAATGCAACACAACACTTTTGTTACCAAATAATGACTCGATTTTCAAGCTCAACCATCATATTTGAGTCATCTGTAGGTGACCCACATTGACCTGTCATATTGCACACTGATTTGTGTAGAAGCAGAAATAGATATTTAAATTTACTCCAATTTCCACTTAATTTTGTTGAGCATTGACAACTTTATAATTTGATATTATAGGTTTAGTGAACTGCTTAAGAAGAGAACCAGGATGTGAAAATATTAGAACTTTGTTTATAGCTGATGTAGCTCCAAATTTCGATCCCAACCTTCCCTTCTACAAAACGCAACTTGACAAAAATTTAGGAGTTAATGTTTATCTGAATGGCAATTGGGGAACTTATAGACATCTGCTCCTAGGTAACGAATAAAATAAATTAAAAGTTTCCGCACACTTCTTTCATAATATGTGCATTCAAAATCATAATTTGCATTTCTAAATTTTAGGTAGAACAGAAGTTGAAACTGAACACTGTTATGGCAGTAACACAGTTCGGGGTGATTTGTCGAGTATAAAATGGATTGAGGGTCCCCTTTCCCACAACACCGAAAACTTGGATTCTTTAGTAGAGGTGAGCCAAATATTAATAAATAAGATAATAACTAATTAAACAAGTTAGAGTTTTAGATTTTTTAAATGCACTTCTTAGACCAATTTAGAGGAACAAATTATTTAAACAATTGTTACCTTTAACCTTAAGTTAGGATCCATGGCATGGATAAAATTAGTTTGTAAGGTCTTTGTCAATAATTCAGTAATACATCACGTTTTAAAAAGGGTTATTTTCAACTGTTGTAAGTCTCAGAACTTCTTGTCGACATATTTCCAAAAAGTTTTTATAGGGCGTAACATCGAGTGGAATGGAGTTTTAATATTGTTGAAAAAAGTTAAAAGTCGCTACGTTGTTGAAATTGGTGTTTCTTTTGAAAAGTAGATTATAACATTTTTTAGTGTATCGCTATTATATATTACACCATATTATTTTAACCTTCGAGATGTGTGCTTGAAATTGAATCATTTACTCTTGGGATATCAAATATTCACTATATACTATATTGTCACTTTTAAATAAATTACAGCTGTGTTAGTCATTTGCTCACGTTGGTGACACTGGTTTGGTTTATAATGTTTTATATGTTGGCACCCGTTCTCAGCTCTTAACAAGTTAACCATACCGAAGATGACCTTTAATTAGATACACTCGTCTAAGACTGGTCAAACTTCTTATTATTTATGAGGCCCAATTTAATAAAATAATAATATACAGTTCCATTAAAAAAATATAGATTATGTATTTTTTTCTATTATTAACAATTTTTGGATACTGTTAGAGAATAATAAAGGCAAAATACTTGTCCAAATATAAGCCCTGTACTTATACTATACACTATATATTATATATATATATATATATATATATATATATATATATATATATATATATATATATATATATATATATATATATATATATATATATATATATATACCGGAAAGAAGCCTAGTTTTTTTATTCGATGTTTTATCTGATTTACGGTACCCCTACAACCAAGATACCTTGTGCAAAATTTCAATCAAAGGCACTCTGTAGGCTTCTTCGTAAATTATAATTTACAATGTTTTAAAATATAATTGTTAATATGAATTAATTAAATATGTTATCTCACCAA
The DNA here is from genome assembly GCA_030620095.1 of Kuschelorhynchus macadamiae. Taxonomy (NCBI): domain Eukaryota; kingdom Metazoa; phylum Arthropoda; class Insecta; order Coleoptera; family Curculionidae; genus Kuschelorhynchus; species Kuschelorhynchus macadamiae. The sequence continues at coordinate 517,315 of JAUTXW010005246.1, read as the reverse complement.
TTCACCGGACACGTATATCTCGAACAACATCAAACTGCAACAACGTTGGCATCTTCTTGAATATAGATATTGTAACTAACACGTGATTTATTTAAATAAAAGATTTGGTTTTTAAAAACAATTTAAACATCTATTAACAAAAGTAAAGAACATGAATTATTGTAAAAAGTAATACTTAAAATTGACATAACAAAAAAAATTATTAAAATTTAGAAAACGACGGAATTTACTTAAACTCCCCAACCTTAGTGCAAAGGAAAAAGAAAATAAAAATCTTTAAATTAACAATAAATTTAACTCTTGAAAATTACGTAAAAATTACTCCCCAAATAAACACTAGAGTGAAAATAAGATGTCTTTGATAATCCCTCAACTTTTACAACCGAATGTATATGAAAAGCCCGATAAACCACCACAAATAAAGAAGAAAAATTTGTAATCAACCGTAACAGAATGGGGTTATTGTTATTTTTTTACAAAAGCAAAAGTATAGCGGTTTCTATTAGTTTGATCATAACAAAAAGGCGTTTTACTCTGATTTAAGCTTCCTATATAATTCTACTGGTTTTAATGTTAAATTTATAATGTAATTAATATAAACGAAAAGATCCCTAATGATTACAATACATTCCTTTTACGTTTTGACACGTTTCGGTAACGATGGATATCTTAGCTTCTCTTACGTAAGTTTTTATGAACTTTCTTGAAGTTAATTATATATTGAAACCATCTATTAACAATAACAGTCGAATAATATACCGTTTTTTTGTCTGCCCTAATTCTATAAGTAAATATCAGAAATTGTATTTTGAAGAAGGTTAAAAACCTACATTAAAAAAAAGTTCAATTTGTATTATTGTAATCGTAAAAAACCACCCTTCGAGATTTTTCAGATCTTTACGTTTCGTTCTTAAACATATTTTCTCGATTCTGTCGGACTGTCTGTCTGCCTGTTCACAGCATAGCTAAAAAACTACTTACCCGACTGACTTCCAATTTTGATCAAAAATTAAAAGTCACATGAGGATAACCTGGTAATATTTTGGTAAAAATCCAATATGAACCAAACAAAACTGAAATTTTAACTTTAATCAAGTATTACGTCGTATTCAACTTAACAGATTAATTTCAGATTTTGTGCTAGAATTAGTTGTGACATAGATATGAACTGGTAAAATTGTGGTACGAATTTAACATGGGGAATACAATGTCAGCCAAACTGGTTGGTGGTATCAAACTGTTTTCTCCATTCCGTCGGTCTGTCTGAAAGTTGAAAAATTAACTTTCCCGATTGACTTATTAACTAGTTAAGGGGTACATGGGAATGTCTTGATAATATTTTGGTAAAAATCGACTATCGGATAAAAATGGCGGTAGGTAGGCGGTTTTACGATTATACTAGATATTCCTAAAAAAAATATTTCTAAAAAACTGATTATCTGATTTACCTCAAATTTTGTTATTAAAGTGATTTTTTTGTAGCTTATATATTAGACATAAACAACTAAAAGCGACACAATTGTATCAGATAGAATCGAAGAGATTTGTTTCGATAAGTCCATTGCTATACCACATACTGCCATAATTTTATAAACATTTTTTTTTTTAAATGTCAACCAAAAAAATATCTTTTGATCGTAGTGTAATTTAAAAAGTTAAGTGTGGATTTTCTTCTATTGTAATGACATTAACATGTTCAAGAATAAAATAGGCAATTTTTTTCTTTACGAAAATTTCAGATAGATTGACTTCAGTTTCTACGAAATTCAGGACTGGATTTAGGCATAGGCAATTATTGGCGCAAATAAACAACCAGTTTTATTTATTTTAGGTGTATTATTCATCATTGAACTTTAGAGACGTAATGACAGCTTCAGGTCGATTAAATGTTGACGTTCTCACTAAGGATAGGCGAGAGCAGGAGAACGTACAAGGAATCGAATTTTCGGGAAAAACTTTGAGGTCAGTAAATATTAAATTTTATGGTTACTTCAAAGAATTTTCTAGGTAAATGTAAATAAGTAAACTTGATAGTTTTGGATTAGAGATCAATGAATCATTAGTATAACGTGCCAGGTTATATTATCGTCTGTGTCTACAAGCTTTACTTAAAAAATATATAAATTATTCATGAATAAAATAAAAGTTAAGAAGTTTTCTCTAAACAAAGTAAAAAATATATGACTAAGTTTTGTTAACATCAAAGTTATATACTTGGTTTAGATTCAATAAAACAATTATCGCTTTCTTAAAGTTAAATGGTCGATATTCCATCCTCCGTTTTGCCGGAATATTCTGGTTATTTTTTATTTATATTGGAATTAATGATTATAAGCTATCCTTTTTGTTGCATTATTTGAACATAAGAACATGCTAACCAGTCCATCCAACAATAATTAAAAATGGGGTCATTGAAAAAATGGTCGTTCTAAAATAAAATTTGATTCAAAATTTATTTTACTTCTACTATGGTCCAGACCAGCTGTGAATAACTATCTAAATTCAAAAATTATATCAAGACAAAGCTTAATCATAGGAACTTAAAATATATAGATTGTTCCGTAAAAAATTCGTAAAGTCGTATTCTATCTTTTAGAATTAAGTTTATAAATACCATATAAAATATTTACAAAATTCTGTATAATTGAATTAACTCGAAGTAGATTTTAAAGTTTAAGCTAAAATTTTTAATTTTACTTTTAATAATCTTTTTATGCCTTCTCTAAAAGTTTTAGAAATACTTTCTGGTCTTTTATCTACAATGTAGTTTGTAAAAACATAATTGATTTAATTTCTTTTTCTGTTTATAAATACAAGATATTAAAATCGTTTTACTTTGAAACGTTAAGTAAAGCTGCTTTTAGTTATTTTTGTTGTTTCATGCCACATGTCGATATTATTCAGGTTACGTTCCGGTTACGTATGGTTTCCAAAAACAAAAGGCGTAGTGTCTATTAAGGCTACTTATTCGTTTTCAAATTATATCTAGAAACAGTCTATATTTCTATTAACCTCACATGAATATGTAAGTTAAATATGTCATTTATTGCTATTTAAATATCACAAATATACTAAATTTATATTTTGTCGAACTTTGCCATTTGCCCTAGTAATGACTGGGCTGAATGAAGGCTGCGTGTCGTCCCTACAAGTGGAGCTGTGAGCAGACATTGCATAGAAATGAGTTTTGACATATTTCACAATACGCCCTTTCATTAAACCTATTATTAAATAACACGTGGTATTAATTAATCTAGATCTATTGTTATTCGAAAGATTCACAAGAAATAAAAAAATTCATGTATTTTCAAAAATTCCAGTTAATATTAATTTGTCAAAACGTTATTTATATATATATATATATATATATATATATATATATATATATATATATGTCGTAGGCTTAATGCAAATTTAGGCTTTTTATAATCTACCTAGGTATTTTACAAAAATCTGGTAAAACACAAGCATACCATACATTTTTCATTATGACTACACGAATTCAGGCAAATCGACAAAATGCCGGCAAAAGAAGAACAGAAGAATGTATATCACGTTGTGACTAATTACTTTTAGTACATTTTACAATTTACCTAAAGCGGTGTCGTCAAAACATGAATATAAAAATGAGTCGACTTTTTTCCATCGTCATGCAAGTTCGACATGCAATAATAAATTAATGTATTATTAAAGTATGTAAAAAATATATGCATATTTTGTTATTTTCATAGCATTTGTTTTCCATTTTTATTTGCAATTTTATATTAGTTGTAGGTACATTCTTACCTAAATATTAAATAGGTATGTACTATTTTTTTACAATAGTTTAGACTCCAAATGTCATGGAAGTTCGACATCGAGTAGTATTTGTTTATCGATTATATACAACATATAAACATATTTTATTATTTTTAAAGGATTTGTTTTTTAATTTTAATTTGTAGTTTCATACTTGTGATACGAAGATACTAAAAGTACTAAAGTTAATAGGTATATTTTTATATCATTAAACGTTTATTTATGTTTCCTTAATAAAAATATTTAATACATTTACTGTAACTGTATTATTTTACTTAACGCTATGTCACCTTCCACGCTTTATTTATAATTAATACAAATTTAGATTACTTATTCTTTTAAAGTTAGGTTAGGTTAGGATTGGTTAGGTTTGTTGTAAAAAAAGCGCGCGATAGCGCGCCATCCGACTTCCGAGTCTATATTAAAACTAGGATTTTTTTTACAAAATCTATAACACTGTTCAGTGAATCCCCCCGTTAGATTAGTACAAGTTTGTCAAAAAAGCAGTCATTCACACGTTTTTCTTGTTTAACGTGAACCGACTTTCCGACGATTCGTTCACGCTAGAGTGAAATGAGCAACGGCCTATACTTAACGGTATTTTTGGTTTTATTTTCACGTTTTGACGGCAGTGCTCTTGGTAAATTGTAAAATGCCTAAAAATAGTTAGTCATAACTTGATATACGTTCTTCTGCTCTCGTTTTGCCGGCATTTTATCAATTTGCCTGAATTGGTGTAGTCATAACGAAAGATCTATCTTAGGCTGGCGTTTAGCCGGCTTTTCGTAAAATGCCTGGGCAGATTATAAAAAGTCTAAGTTTGCATTATACCTACGACATGTGTATATATATTTATTATATATATATATATATATATATATATATATATATATATATATATATATATATATATATATATATATATATATATATATATATATATATATATATGTTTTCATTCCGGGTGTACATCCGTTCATTACTGTCGTTCTGAAAAGTCGAGCAGATGTCCTAAACTCTATGGTTTACCAAAAATACACAAACCAGGCGCGCCTATCAGACCTATTGTTAGTGCTGTTAATTCGCCGCTACAAAAACTGGAGAAATACCTTTCTGAAATTATGCAACCAACTGTAGGAAAAGCTGATTCATTTGTAAAATACTCGGAGCATTTCACTCGAATTATACGAGATATCGTCCTTGAAAAAAACGACATCATAGCAAGCCTAGATGTCAAATCGTTATATCCCAGTATTCCCATCGACGAAGCATTGAACAAGATTGCTATGAACGAGGATTTCCAGGCACATATAATAGAACTCTCGGAGCATTGCCTCAAAAATACTTATTTTTCTTTCAACGGGCAAATGTATAAACAAATGGATGGTGCTCCAATGGGGTCCTCGCTATCACCAGTAGTCGCGAATTTATTTATGATATACTTCGAGAAAGAAGCTCTTGAGAAAGCAAGTTTAAAACCCAAATTATGGATTCGTTATGTGGATGACATATTTATTATATGGCAACATGGTCACGCAGAGCTCGAAAAATTTCTGACTCACGTAAATTCAATCCACCCCAGAATACAATTTACTCTAGAGTTAGAGGAAAACAACAAACTACCATTTTTAGATGTTTTGGTCACAAAACTACATAACGGACATTTCGAATACACCGTGTATAGAAAACCAACACATACAGACAGATATTTAAATGCAAAATCACATCATCACCCAGCACAAATTCAAGCTGTGGCAAATACTCTAATATCTAGATCCGTGCGACTAACTGAAACACAGACGAGACAAAACGAACTTAAGGTAATATCTAGTGCTTTAAAGAAAAATGGCTACACAAACCGCACCATAGAGAAAGCTATTAATGCACAAGTTTCCCGAACAACGAACAACAAAAAATATGAACCGGGAAAGCAACGAGTAGTCTTACCATATGTAAAAGGCACAACAGACAGAATCGGAAGAATTCTGAGGAAACACAACATACAAACAATACACAAGCCACAAACAACTATAGGTAAACTACTCGGAAACCCAAAAGATAAAATCAAACTGGAAAACCACGGAGTGTACAGTATTCCGTGCCAGGACTGTGAAAAGTTGTACGTAGGGCAAACTAACAGGCGAATATCAGCAAGAGTGGAAGAGCAGAAACTCAGCATAAGAAATAAACAAACAACCTCAGCTTTATTCCTACATCATCAGGAAACCGGCCATAAAATAAATTTCGATGGGTGTAGGGAGATTGCCAATATAGAACATTATAAAACCAGAATAATCCGAGAAGCCATAGAAATTGAAAAGCAAGGTGATTTAAATAAAAGGGACGAATCATTAAAACTACCAACAGTATGGAAGACAATACTAGACAAATCTAAAATCGCAAAAACTCAAGCGCAATTAGCGCAACAACAACAGCACCATCCCGAAAACATAAATAACGACCAACGCCTGCGCAGATATAACCTTCGGCCCCGAGTGGGGCCAAATGTGATTTTGGCGAAACGTCAGCAAAACTGTTCTTTTCAGAACGACAGTAATGAACGGATGTACACCCGGAATGAAAACACATTGTATTTTTCCATCCGTGAAGGAGTAAAAATCAACACATATATATGTATGTATATATATATATATATTTATATATATATATATATATATATATATATATATATAAGAGAAACAGAAATTTCAATTTCTGTGCGGTTCTTGGTCGTAAAAGTTATACGAAACCAGTAACGGTAAGGATTACTCCTTCACCATTTTGTCGAGAATCGACCAAAACATGACGCTATGTTTGTTTCCAGGGCCAAGGTGCCAATCTGCTACCGTGGTATCTGCCCCGGCAAGGCTCATCAGGCAGTTTCCTTGGGGGATATCGGTATTTCGGTTTTAATACCGATACCCCCCACGGAAACTGCCTGATGAGCCTTGCCGGGGCAGATACCACGGTAGCAGATTGGCACCTTGGCCCTGGAAACAAACATAGCGTCATGTTTTGGTCGATTCTCGACAAAATATTGAAGGAGTAATCCTTACCGTTACTGGTTTTATATATATATATATATATATATATATATATATATATATATATATATATATATATAATATATATATATATTATCGTTATTATATCGTCATACAAGTTGTCAGAGTTTCAATTTTTATCTCGTCTTTTATGTGTTTTTGAATTACATTCCGAGATAACTAGTTCAAAATTAGTTAGCATAAGTTTATTTTTTCGGAACTTTTATTTTGGAGCACCCTGTAAGAATTCTGATATAAAATTTAAACTCTCTGTTCATTTCTAGCTCACTTTAGTTCTTTGCATTATTCTCGTATCTGTAGGAGTTTCCAACTTATTTGCAAAAATTGCCATCGATGCAAATTAAACGTAGGCGAAATAACGAAGCTGGAAAAAAACTGTACTTAATTTTTTTTTGGTTTCACATTTTGTAACAGATCATTTTTTGTTTGATGTTTCCGTAGTTGCTGTGGGTTGTTTAATGGTAATAGAATTCACAAATCAAGAAATCCATAAATGAGATGCAGCATATATATATATATATATATATATATATATATATATATATATATATATATATATATATATATATATATATATATATATATATATATATATATATATATATATATATATATATATATATATATATATATATATATATATATATATATATATATATATATATATATATATATATATATATATATATATATATATATATATATATATATATATATATATATATATATATATATATATATATATATATATATATATATATATATATATATATATATATATATATATATATATATATATATATATATATATATATATATATATATATATATATATATATATATATATATATATATATATATATATATATATATATATATATATATATATATCCAGGGGTCCCTGCTCGACAATCATTTGCAAATAAATAAATCGGCTATGGGAAAATGAATGAAAGAAATCCACTCATTTAGGACTTCTGAAGTCGAAAAAACAGTCATGAATGCAGTAGAAAATAATTATCAGTTCGTTGCAGCCACCCTTAACATTTTTTTTGTGCTTGTATAGAAAATTTTAGTAGACAACTTAATGTATCCTTACCTCATCAAAAGGGTTCAAGCTCTTATCCCTCGTGATTTTCCACTACGTTTAAATTTTTGCCAGTGGTTCCTACAAATGCTAGCCTAAAATCCATTATTTGAAAAAATTATTTAGCGATGACGCAAATTTTTCAAGGTATGCCATAAATAATTTTTATAACAATCATCTTTGGACAGAAGAGAATCCGCATTTAATACGCGAGAAAGTAATTACCAGGAGCAATTTTCAGTAAATGTGTGTGCCGGCGGTATTGGAGATTTTTTGATAGGACGATTTTTTTTGCCAGCAATGTCTCGACGACGAACTCCCAGTATTGCTAAAACATATACTAATTCTTCTTAGAAATCAAATGTGGTTGATGCACGATGGAGCACCAGCACATTTCGGCATAGAGGTGAGGGAGTGCCTAAATCAAACTTTTAACAACCCTTAGATAGAGCAAAGGGGACTTCAGCGATGGCCCCCTATATCTAGATTTCTTGAGGGGGGGGGGTACAGAAGAAGGTTTAAAAACAGAATAATAGCTTCATGTGACATTATTCGCAATACACCTGGCATAATTGACAGAGTCCATCAGTCCATAAGGCAAAGATTTTGCATGCATTTTAGAAAAAATGAACAATTTCAACACCTTTTATAATTTTATTTTCAATTCAAATTTAGAATTTGTATTTAATTTTATCTGAATATTCATTATCAATACTTAAAATAACGCAAATATAAACAATTTTCACACTCTCTGCTTTATTTTGCCTACATTTAATTTGCATCGATGGCAATGTTTGCAAATGATTCGAAAACTCTGACAGATTCGAAAATAATGCAAATGACTAAAGAGCGAAAGAAATGAACAAAGGTTCAATTTCAGAATTGGTAGGTGTGCCAGAAGAAAAGGGCCGAAAAATAAAGGGTTTCATTATTTCGCCTACATTGTATTTGCATCGTTGACAATTTTTGCAAATAGATACGAGAATAATGCAAAAACTAAGAAGCTAAAAAAATGAACAGAAAGTTTAAATTTTATATCAGAATTCATACAGGTTGCTACTCCAAAAAAAAAGTTAACACCTTGTAGACTGAGGCGGAAAATTTGGATATTTTATGATTGTGAGGTTCTTAAAAATAACACATTTACTAAATTTGGACTAATTAGCTCTGAAGGCACTGGAGAAAAACGCAAAAAACGAGAAATAAAAATGGAACGTTGACACCCTGTATAACGCAAATGTGTGTTTTTGACCATGTATATATTGACACTTTTTTTCCTATTTTGTCAAGTACTATAACCCCTTGAAATATGTCCACGACATTAATTAATACCCTGTATATATACTAGTGGTGTCAACGTTGTGTTGAAGGAAGGTATTATTTTTATTTTCATATTCCTTATCACTCTGCATTTCTTAATTTTTGTTCAGCCATATACTAACCTTATATTTGTAAGTAGTTGATATACGTACTGCTCAATATTTTCGAACTCAGACTGTACATCACTGACTCATTTTCTGTTTCAGTACCAAATGAATTAGCGTTTTCACTCTTACAATTATCTCTTCTAGCTTTTTCTCTTGCAGTTCTCTTTTCTTTTCACTTGCAGTCTTTTCATCTTCCAATTATCCATTTTTTGGCATTGTTTGAAACGAATTTCTAACATATTTATACGAGGGGATGACTGAAATTTCTTTGTAACTTCCGAATTTTTTAATCTAATTCCGTTTTCATTTTTAAAAAGATTCTCTGAATTATGTTTACTTATATTATTATATTTTGGACATACCTGATGTTTTTTCTTCTTTTCTTAAAGATTCGCTGTCAGTCTGAATTGCTATACAGGGTGTTGAAGCTGATTTGACTAAGTCGGCTAAGTTAAATGTGCATTATTTCGATTTTCTAAAAAACTTGTATTTTTTTACCCTGTCGGGGTTAAGGCCCAAATATATATTTTTGTTGGACTTATCATATATCTAAATCTTGTACTTTTGGAAATATTTTAGATTTTATTTCTTACGTGGGTATAGACAATTTTATTGTTTTAATCAAGGCTACTATCATTACTGTTGGATAAAAACCTGAAAGATTTTCGCTTTGACAGAATTGACATTCTTCACAGTTTATTACATTTAATATTATGTTATTTTATTAAGTTGATTTTTTCATGACTTTATGAATTTTATACATCAGAAGTTTTTTTGATTTAACGTGCGCTTTGGGAGCAGGACATAAGGCAATTTTGGTTTCTAGATAATATTCTATTAATATTACGAGAAATTATTAAAGAAACAATTTTATCCCGACCTAACCAAACTTGATATTTTATTGTAAGAATATAAGCTGCTAGAAAGAGATACACCGATACAACTGACTGATCGAGCGGCTGAGTTCCTTAGCAGGTTCCCCACGAAATGCACGATATTAGAGAAGTACTTCACACCGTGGCTTTAAACATGCTATACCAATTTCGTGCTTGTGTTCAAATTTAATAGGTCATATCGGAAACGATTTATTAAAATTTCTCAACCCTTTACTGATTATATTTAGAAATAAATATTTCAGCGACAACAAAAAATACATTGAATAACTTATTTATTTTTATCAAAATATTAGTTAATAACTGATTATTTTTTGATCATTTAAGTACGTTTTTGCCTACATAAAAGTATTTTTTTAAACATAAATACCTTGATTAAAATAAAAAAAATTACCTATGTTAAACTAGATGGAGTAAGGAAATGTTTAGAATAAACGAGATTTTTCACATTTAATTTAGTTGAAATTATAAATACGAACTTGTATAATGTATTTCGAAGTACTTATAATATATATTTGTTTTTTTGTGAACTCTATAGGTCACTATGAGTATATCAGAGGCAGTCCCTTGCTTGAAGACTCGTCATAGGCTTTTTTAGACTGCCCTGTTATAGCAAAATATTTTTTCTTTGTGCCGCTCCGTAAATTCTATAGCTCTTGTGCAAAAGTTTTTTTGTCTTATAGTTTAGACGAATTAATACGTAATATTCTAGAATTTTTCGCATTAAATATTTGCCGCTCTCGTTTAATTTCCCTTATTTTACCCTTTATAATTTTACTTCTTCAAGCAAGGCTTTTGATAAGATTTTCGATGTTTTGTTATCAATTGCAAGTGAACATATACAAAAATCTTTCAGAAAGTATTTAAAATTTTACACCCAAAGACATACATATTTGAACTCAAGCCTAAAATTGTTTTATAAATAATAGTACACCCGTAGAAATTTACTAATCGTGATTTTTTAGTGGCAAGAGGGTAATGGGGATGCTTTCGGGAGGAACTCTGGCAACCCTGGTTAAAGCTGACCCAACACTTTCGTTCAAAATACCCCACAGTTGGTCTCTTAGAAACGCAGCTACAGTGCCCGTGGTATACAGCACTTGCGTCTATGCTTTAATTGCTGTAAGTATTTAAAAAATGTAACTTTTAATTACGTATTTATTAATATTTATTTTATTTATTTCGGTTTTATTTTAAGACTGACAGGCTGGGGGTCCTGATGAGCCTTGCCGGGGCAGATACCACGAGAGCAGATGGCTCCTTGGCCCTTAAACAAACATAGCATCATGTTTTGGTCGTTTCTCGACAAAATGGTGAAGGAGTACATTTTTCTTACGTTTAGTTCTTTCGTTTCGTATAACTTTTCACGACCAAGAGCAGCACAGAAATCGATATTTATATATATTATATATATTATTTTTACAATATCTTAAAGCCCTTGTAGAGTGTCTTTCAGGACAATATTTTCGTTGAGTTTGGTTTATAAATACCGGTGGTCGCACGGTTTTAGTAAAAAGTAAAGAACCCCTTAAGGGCGGAATTAAATAATAATTTTTACGGTAGCTTAAAACCTTTGTAGATAGTCTCTCAGGACTATAGTTTTGTTGAGTTTGGTTTTTAAATAGCGGTGATCGCACGTATTTAATAATTTCTTTTAAGAGTAAAGTAGCCTTTAGGGGTGAAATATATAATTTTTATGGTACCATAAAACTTTTGTAGAGTGTCTCTCAATACTATATTTTTGTTTAGTTTGATTTACAAATAGTGGTGGTCGAACGGTTTTATTAAAAATCTTTAAGAGCAAAGTAGCCCTTAAGGGCTTATTTAAATAATTATTTTTATGGTAACTTGAAGTACATCTAAAGTGCCTCTCAGGACTATATTTTCGCTAAGATTGTTTTATCGGTGGTCGCACGGTTTTAGTAAATTTTGTTACGAGTTAACTTGCCCTTAAGGGCTGAAGTAAATAATTATTTTTATAGTTGCGTGTACTACTAGAGAATCTAATTATACGTTTAAGATTTGGTGAAGTTTTTTCAATAAATTACGAGGGTAGCATGTTTTTTTATTCCTGTCGGCAAATTATTTATTTCCATGTTATTTTACTGGACTATTGGGGGTGACTGGTGGATACCGAGACCATGAGGGTATCAATTCGGATCCATATTTTGGTTTTGCAGCATCATAACTTTAGCGAAACATTTAAATTATTTTTTTTTTAGTTTTATAAATGTATATGGTTCAAGCAGATTTTACTAGGGCTATTAGGGGTAACAGATGACTTTCCAAGGTGTTAACCCGGATCTATATTACCGGATCTATATTAATTAATAATATGCTGATAGGCGTCGCGCAGTTGTGGTTGGGATCATGCGATCTCTGTCTATCATGTTATTATCAAATACACATAATACTCTCAATAGATGATCCATCCAATGTTAAATAAGTTACCCCTAAATGGCTCCCAAGTTTGTATTGTATTCTATATATACAGATCCATCGAGAGATTTCCGCGTAGCACAATTTCCGGAGCCGACTCTGTTGGCCTCGCATAACGTTCAGATAAAGAATTCCCAGAGTTATCAGTCTGCGACATGCTGCAGCTGTTGTTATGTTCCTTGATAAAAAAAGAGCAGAATTTTTTATTGTATTTCTTGTATTTCTAAACAAGTAGACGCTTCTGACAACACCGAATCACATTGTTGCGTGCGTCTAAATAAACTAATTGAGATGATTAATTTGTTTGTATTTGATAGACCGTCTATTCGAAGTATAACCGGCCTCTGATATTATATGATGTATGTACTTTCATACATTTTTTCCTATAATTTATGTACAAAACTCTTGAATGAAACCTCTAATAATTGCGATAACAAGCAGTCTATGCTTGTTCTGCTATGTCGACGGAGTTCCATATTCCTACAGGCGTTAAATATTTTCTGAGTTCTTTTGTCTAAACATTTCTAGTTCTTTTGATTGTTCATCACATGCTTTATTTTAGTTTGTTTCAGTCAATTTAAAGTTAGGTAAATGTTGTGAGTTGAAAAAAGCTTAAAATACTCCCTATTTCGTTCGGTATTTGATAAACACAATCCACGCTTATAATATTCTCGTCAGCATGGTGTTGTGACCCCATTATTTAATAGTCATTTTATTTGTGAATAGTCTTAAGTATTATATATTCATTAGTCTAGAGATAGTTTGACACGTAAATGCAATATTTAGACATACATTATATTTCGGCGGAACCTTCCGACAAAAGCTGCTTTAATGGTCGTTTATTGCAAGGGAAATTCTAAGTAAACAATATGTATTTTAAATTCTACTTCAAATTCTATTTTATGCACGTTCTTCCGCCCCAAATATTATTATACCCGAAAAAACCTATCATAAACTCATTTACACTATGTGGATAAAGCTTGGGAAGGTTCAGCTATAAAAACATTAAAAGAAACCATTGTAGTACAGTAAGCAGTGGCGTAGCAAATACTCCCCAAATTACTTTTATAGACACCTTTTTTAATCAATTTTACAGATACGCCACTGCATCTCAAATTAGGGAATTCATATAAAAATAAGTTCTAGGTAGTCAGTATAGAGCAGGTCAGTCATTATGTCAGTACTATATTGTCAGTAGAATTAAGTCAGTAGACACAGTAAGAGTAAAGATTTGTTAGAAGTAAGAAGTGTCTCTCTTGTACAGAAGATAATAGAGAGATTTGAAACAAGTTGAAGTGTTTACATTTACTACCAGTGCTAATACAAAATACTAAAATTATTAAATCATAACAGTGGTGGCATTCGGCGAGTAATAAAAATATTAAAACATAACAATGGTTCTTTTAGCTCAGCTCCTATTCTTTGGAGTTTTGGTAAAACTTCTCACTTTTTTTGAGAAACCTTTCAGGTTTTAAATAATTCACTAGCTTTCGACGATTTTACATTATTTTTTACTTGATATTTGTTAAAATATTGTTAAGTGTTCAAAATAAAATATTGTTTATAAAAACCAAAGCTACAAAACGTTCTGTAAGGGTTAAGTTAAACAAAATGCCGACTATATTTAGTGAATAATTTAATTTAGTTATTTTAAAAAGAATCGGTAAATTTCCTTTACCCGGAACTTCCCTAGTTATGATTTATTTTCCATTTGTTAAGCATAGTGAAGTGTTACCCAGATTAGTTAGTACATAGTCACCGTATATATGTGTTACATTTAATATCTTTACATTTTTATTGTACGCCATTTTATTTCATGATATTGGATTCCTACCAATCTTTTACCAGTTTATTTCTATGATTTAAAATAAATTCAATAAGTAGTTTTTACATTGACACATACCGCCATTTTGTTACGTCATGTTGAGTTCGTACCAGTTTATCCCAATTTCACATTTAATTTTTCTGCTTTAAAGTCAATTGAACATGATTTTTTAGGATGATTTTTCAAAAAAAATATTTGGACGCTATAAAATCGAAACCTCTAGAATCAGTCTTTACCTATTCCGTTGGTCCGCAGATATTTCCCAGATAATAAGTGTCTAAATGGTTTTCGTTAACGATCTTTTTGTTGTCGACGTTTGGCAACTGTATTGTTGCATCCTTAGGATACATAAATTTTATATCTTGCATGAAATCAGTCTTTACCTACTCCGTTGGTCTGCAGATGTTTCTTAACCCTAAATAATACATCACTCTAACACAACAATAAGAAGATCGTTAACGAAAGTCATTTGGAAACTTAATATCTTCGAAATATCTGCGAACTAACGAAGGAAGTAAAGACTGATAATATGGGTTTCATGCAGGATATAGAATTTATATATGTGGCCTGAGGATGCAACAATAAAGTAGCGAAACGTTGAGAGTTTAAGAAAGTCATTTGTTTTTTTACTGGATCCTAACCCCAAGAATAAACCACTCTATTATAACAAGACGATCGTTAACGAAAACCATTTAGAAACTTAATATCTGGGAAGTATTTGCGAACCAACGGAATAGTTAGAGATTAATAATATGGGTTTCATGTGGGATATAGAATCTATATTATGTGTCTTTGTTGTTATGTTAGAGTGGTGTTTTATTTGGGTTAGGATGCAATAAAAAAACAATGGCTTTTTATAAATTGTTGACGTTTCGCAACTTTATTGCTGCACCCTCAGGACATATATAGACTTTATATTCTCCATGAAACCTATATTAATAGTCTTTACCTGCTCCATTGGTCTGCAGATACCCCAAATAATGCACTTCTCTAACATAATAAAAAAACATCGTTAACGAAAACCATTTAGAAACTTAATATCTGGGAAATATCTGCAAACCAACGTAGTAGATATAAGATTGCAGGATATAAAATCTATATGTGTCCTAAGCATGCAACAATAAAGTTGCAAAACGTCGACAATTTAAAAATAGACTTCTGTTTTCTTTTATTGGATTCTAATTTCAAGTAATATACTACTCTAACATAACAGCACGACGATTGTTAACGAAAACCATTTAGAGACGTGATATCTATGAAATGTAAGTGCACCAACGGACTATGTAAAAATTAATAATATGAGTTTCAAGCTGGATAATATAGGATCTGTATATGTGTCCTGAGGATGCAACAATAAAGTTGGGAAACATCGACAATTTAAAAAAACTTTTTTTTTACTGGATCTTAACCCTAAATAATAAACCACTCTAACAAATTTTGTTTAACACATTACCAGGTCATCCCCATATGACCCTTAATTTTTGCTCAAAATTTGAAGTGAATCGGGTAAGTAGTATTTAAGCTATGGCACGAAATGATAGACAGACAGACAGACTGGCAGACCGACTGACGGAGTTGATAAAACATGTTCTTTTTTAATCTAGGGACACTAAAACGTGAAGATAGGTAAAACCTGAGAGGGTGATCTTTTCACGATTACACGGCCATCTTGAATTGGTACCACAATTTTATTAGTTGATCCCTATATCGCAATTAGCTATGGCACGCAATTTGAAATCATTCTATTAAGTAGTTTTAGTTAAATATTTTATTAAGCAGCCATTTTGTTCCGCCACCTTGGATCCGTACTAACCTGTTGTCAATTGATACCAACATAATACCAGATGTTTTTGCAAAATCTGAGATAAATCGGCTGAGTAGTTTTTTTATAATAATTTTTTTAACATTTGACTAGGCAGCCATTTTGTTTCGCCATATTGGATGTTTACCAAAATGTACCAGGTCATCCCCATATGACCCCTAATGTTTGGAGTCAATCGGGTAAGTATTCTTGAAGCTATGCCGCGAATTAACAGACAGCAGACGGACAGACCGACCGACGGACCTACGGAATTGTTAAAACATATTTTTTGGCATGTAGGGACGCTAAAACGTAAATATGCGTTAAACCTGAGAGTGTTTTTTTTTCACGATTATAAACATTTTTTTTGGCCTCCGTTTTGTTCGGCCATCTTAAATTAGTTTTACAATTTTATTAGATGATCCCTGTACCACACATAATTTGAAATCAAATCATTAGGCAGTTTTTAGACTGAATTTTTAAATATTTTATTAAGCCGCCATTTTGTTCCAACATCTTGGATTCGTACCAAAATGTCACAAGTTGATTCCAACATAATACTTGCTGTTTTTGCAAAATATGAGATAAATTGGATAAGTAGCTTTTTAATAATAATTTTTTTAACTTTTCATTAGGCTGCCATTTTGTTACGCTGTGTTAAAACAATTAACTAAACAGTTCTTTTAAAATACATTTACTCCCACAAACATATTTTATTATTATAATCTCCACATTTTATAAAAAAAATGTGAATTTTAATAGCTATCAACCCAATATATTAAAATTTCCGAATATGCTATATATAAAAAATTATCAGTTCTAAAATCAAAAAGTCAAATCAATAAGTATATAATATACTTTTTGTTATAATTTTCTAATGATTATTTAACATTTTACTGGGTTGGCTTTTTTGTACTAATACAATAACATTTTAAACCCTGATTTCCTATGTTATAGGTAATCTGTGACTTTAGTCTCCTACAAAACAGATGTTGGCATGTCAGTGACCACCACGCGCATTAACGTTCAGGACCTTTAAACGGGATATGCTATGTATCTCATTTTCAAATTTTATTTCTCTGACTGACTGGCACATCTCTAGTTGTAGGCTTGAGTGGACCATGCAAACGACATGACAAGTGCTCATAAGTGAGGATTAATTTTGTACTACTGACAGGCGCCAACTTGATCAGTAAAATTTGTTACGTATTTATTTTAGTGATATTCTGTGCAATTGATTTTACAACCGCATGGTATATATTGTATTGCTAAGTCAAATAACTTTATATTTTATAAACAGTCGATATTATATATTAATATTAATAAGTAAATATTAATGTTCTGCAATTTTATAGAAGGGTACCTACTCCTACCTAATTATAAATTTAAAATGAGGTGAGAAAAAACACGACTATACTCGACCATTGCAGTTTTGTTTAACCAGCTGTTAGGCCACGCATCCATACACACTTGACTATTACAAATTGTAACATCATTTAAGAGAGAAAAAAAAAAGTTGTTTGTTGCACCTTATTATATTTGATGGAAACCAAAACATAGTTATTCAAAGGCTTTTAAAAAACAGTGTTATTTGTTGATAACTTATAAACGGTTTATGCAACAATGAAAACAGTAATTTGATAACATCTTTGTAAAGAGTTTAGTACTTACTTGAAATATAAAACTATACTTTTATTATAGGTAGGAAAAATAAAACCCTCCGATTCCATACTTATACATTCAGGAACTGGAGGCATTGGTCAAGCCGCTATTAACATTTGTATGCATTTCGGCTGCACAATATTTACTACGGTGGGAACAGAAGAAAAAAGAAAATATATAAAAAGGCATTTTCCTGGAATCAATGGTTAGTTAAATACTGGAACATTATGTGTAGTTTTTTAATAGATATTTCTATGACTGCTGTTCTGTTAGGTGGCTAAAACTAAAAATATAATGGAATAAAAAAAAGGTACTTACCCATTATATTATCTTCTAGGGCAGTTTTATTTTGAGATCGCTTAAATTTATTCAAGCAAAACAAAAGCCAAATATTACAGTACTTCAGCTTGCATTGGAGACGCCTACAAAATTTGTAAATACCAAAACTGTTTTAAAATAGCTGATGTTTGATTAATTGCAGATGAGAATTAAATTTATCAAATGGCGCACTTGTAATTTGGGTCCATATTTTTTTTACACATTAGGTGTTACAGTTTATATCATGACGAAAATGGGTAAAAAATAGTCAAAACATATATGAAAATCAAAATTTGATAAATAAGTTCGGCCTGTACATTTATTACACGTGTATAAAATGTTCGCCAAAAATTATATTTTCCGAAAAGCGTAATGAAGTAAGTTTAAGAAGATTTTTTTTATACTAACTGCCAATGTGATTGCATAAGTATTAAATACTGTTAAAAATCTTGTTCTTTGGGCTATTCAGATAATTAAAAAATAATTGAAAAACTTACAACAACATATCAAAATTAATTTTTTAAAGCCTTGATTTTTTTTATTTTTAGAGGAAATTTTACCGCTATTTTCAGTTGTCTATATTTATACTGCGTTTTATTCTTCGGTTCATCAGTAACAAAACAGAAGAAAATTTGCATGGCTCAGACTTCTTCTCATTAGTCTAGCGGGAGCGATAAGTATATCATAAAATGGAAAACGAAAATACTCGCCAATTTCTTTTATAGAATGTCCGTATTTTAGAAAATGCGATTTATTTAGGAATACATTTGCTTAGCATTAATTTTATTTTCTATTGAATAGGTGTTTTTGTTTTTGTTTATTTGTGGAAAAAATCAATTATTAATAGGGTACTTTAAAAAAAAACCTATTAATTTGGAAAAATATAGTAATGTTTATTATTATTATATTTACATTATCCCAAAAATATAAATTGATGCATAATGTACTCAATCTAAATTTAAAAATTCATATCTACATATGTCATACCCATAGTCATATGAACTCATCCTTTGCGTACGGTTTGGATAATACATTTTAGTTACTCTAATAAGTACTTCCGCCAAATGAACCGCGATCTCATTAGACGTTGATTAGGGCGAAGAGGACTAACTACCTTTTCGACATATAAAAATAAAACAAATATTGTCTAGGGCAAAACGTGTCAGAAGATGAGCGTTATTATGATAGCGACGATGAGTTTTAAAATCTATTTTAGTCTAAGTTTCTAAATAATATTGTTTTGTTTCAATAGCGTTTTTGTATTCCTTTCGTTCCTGCTAGGTTAACAATTACCTAGAACATATTTTGTTATATTTTGTACTTATTTTGTACAATTTTGTGGATTTTTCCAAGCTCAACTAATTGAGGTAGCTCAGGAAATACATACTAAAAGAACTTGCATTGACATATTAGGGTAAGAATAAAATATTTCAAAAAAATTTAAATCCCGCTTTTATAAAGTAAACTTAAAGGTTAAAAATTAAAAAAAAATGTTCACGAAGTAAAAGACACTATAGGTTACCAGTATTGTAACTAGAGCCCACTATTGTTCATCAAAATTCTGCGAGGGAAATAAAAATAAAAGTTAAATAAAATATTATAATAAATCATATGTCCTAATTTGTTTCCCGAATTTAGAAAAACACATAGGCAGCTCCAGGGATCTAAGTTTTGAACAAATGGTCATGAAGGAAACGAAAGGTCGAGGGGTGGATATTGTTCTAAACTCCTTGACAGAGGAAAAATTGTTTGCCTCAGTAAGATGCCTGGCCGAATATGGTAGATTTTTAGAAATAGGAAAATTTGACTTGGGTAACGACAATGCTCTACACCTATTACCATTTAGAAAAGGAGGAAGTTATCATGGTGTTATGTTAGATCAGATTTTTACGGGAAGTGATGCCCTTAAGGCGAAAGTAAATCAGATGATTCAGCAGTTCATCGATTCAGGTCAGTAGTTTGAGATAACAAAAATTATCAGCTAATAATCCAAGAATATTGATATATAACGCAATAATTTTTTCATAGGTGGTGGGTTCTATCCTAAAAGCAACGTATTAAGAAAGATTGTGTCAGGGTTATCAGGATTTATTAATTTTTGAAAGCTATTGGGACAAAAAAAAGTGATTTTTCTTTCTAACACACTCTCGGTTTGTGGTCGTCGAAGACTACAATACCGTAATATTCTCTACATAAAATTGAACAAGTGAAATCGTCATTGTTGGTGATGTTGATCCCATGGTCTGCCTTCATGGCTCAGTGGTTAGAATACTTGTTTAGGATGCAAAGGGGTCCTGGGTTCGCATTGCAGCATAGACGAGAATACAGACAATGATAAAGGAACAACAAAAGATATTTTCAATTTTGTAGAAAATTTTTTTAAACGATATTTATCTAACAAAAACACAATTATTAAAAGAAACATTTGAAAGGGTATTTGTAGTAGATATAAAGGAATTTTTTCAACTATACAACAGCCATGCATATTAATTATATTTGTGTCCGATTAGTTTACTATTGACAAATAATGACATTATGTCAAAGTCAATTAAATAAAAAAAAAACACCCTAAGGCATTAAAAACAATAATTTGATTATTATTATTAAAACTAGTTTCTTCTAAAAAAAAATATTTTACTTACTCGGACATTAAACGTTGAAGGCAATAGGGGTATTATAAGGGATAACGCGAGCGTCATAATACCCTTGATACCTTAATAAGTATAATGCGCTCTAAAGGATAATACGTCTCATTGAGGTTGGATAATTACGGTCAGTAGTTTTAACAAATTGTTGCTTTTGTACCCCACTCTTTGCCAGTTCGCTTACAGCAGTTGACCAGTTTAAATAGATCGTAAGTTTTTGTCTCCAGTATTTAAACCAATACCTTCAGTTTTCGTTCTACATTTATATATGTGATTTAATATACTTTAACCAAACCCAGAGGTGCAAACTTGTTTTGCAATTTTTTCAAACTCCGACCCACCATTTCTTCTCATATCAACTTTCCAATATTTTGAAAATCATTGCTTCTTATTTAGCAAAATAAATATCCCTGTAATTATTTTTTGGGAGTTTACATCGTTTAACGCATTATTGTTTTGAAAACAAGCTTCACTAAAGTATAATCTTTTATAAATAATATAATACTAAAATTTACAAAACAAGTACGTTATTTCTTGTTTGCATATTAGTTCTCATTTAATTTAGTTGATAATATCCTCATGATTACTTTTAGTTAAATGTTAGTATAATTAATAAATTTTAGAGTTTTGGTTTAAAATAAAGATTTTTTCCCCGGTTAGATTCATAGGAAAAAATATTTTAATAATTTACATGCTGTTAAAATAATTATTTTATTTGTTTAAAACTTATTTAAGTCTCAAAGTTTATACATTGATTGTTTCATTTTAAAAGAAAATTTAAGTATGATTTTATTTTTAGAAGCTGTTAAACCGATAGACCACACCATATTCAATATGAGTGAACTCGTTCAAGCTTACCGTTTTATGAGTACTGAAAAACATATGGAAAAGTGTTAATAGAAGTTCGAAAAGAAGAAGTATTGGATAATCTTCAGATATTTAAAGCAATTCCCAGGTATTTACTTTTTTTTTCAATAAATACTCAAATCTGTTCGCCCTCCAAAATAACGCTATTATAAAAGCCAAATAGCGCTATTATTTCCTACTCCGTTCAATATAAAGAGGATGCTCATATGCATCATTGTACATCGTATCTAACCTATCTGAATTACTTTTGCGATTGACGGCTAGAACAGTATAGAGCGTAACAAATTATTTTTAGTTTATTTACTAATTATTGGATTAAGGATATAAGGATAAGTTTAATTAATTGAAATGAAATAAACAAGTCAAAGTACTGTATTATTATTTACTATTTTTGTGAACAGTTATTATTTCTTCCAATTATTTAAATTTTATCTTTAAAACAAAAACTCAGTTATTAACAGAAAACACAAATAAATACATTATTCACAAAACTTTCTGACATTTTATATAAAGACCAAAAGGTCTTAAATTAATAGAATAATTCATCCATTCATACAGGTCATCTTCCTTATGTTTATAGAAAATTGTTGAAGTACACAGTGAGCAACAATTTGTTGCTAATATCTAATAAATCGATATCACCAATTGTTCTTTCAAAAATGCACCCCATTGCTTGAAAATTTCTAATTCATCATACACAATAAATAACCCATAATGGCAAATAAAAGAGCGAAATCGTGATCGTCGTTTTACTGAAATGGACCATTGCGCCAGCGGCATTGCAAGACATCTTCCAGAAAGAGACCCTGGTATAGAAAGATCATTGGTATCCTTGTTGTAACACTAATGTAACGTGAAACAAAAATACATTGACATTATTTCTCCCAACAAAAGTCAGGAATCGACAGTGTAATTGAATGCCGGTCGTGGTATTAGCCAGCGGACTAGCTGTTTCTGTGGTTCCATTTTGTGCCTTTGTCCTACACAATGCTGGCTAGTCTTTGGCGGACTGATGAGCTTTAAAAAGAGCGAACTCGCGATCCTCGCTTGACTGAAATAGATCATTGCGTCTGCAGCGCCTGTTCCAGACCGGGATCATGGTATCCTTGTTATGACGTTGGTGTAACGTGAGACAAACATACATTAACATTTTTTATCCCAACGAAAGTCAGGAATAAACAATTCATTGACGGTCGTGGTATTAGCTCTCAGAGTAGTTGGCTCTGTGATTTTACTTTGCGAAACTTTATTAATAACTAATTAGATGGTTAGCCGGTTGCACAAAACTTAATTGCTGCTTAGAATATTTAACCGAGTTTTCGGATTTGCTTATGCAAATCTAGGAACTCGCTGTCAAATTTGACATTCCGTTAAACATTCTTAACTGTAATTAAGCTTTCTGCAACCGGCTCTATAACAAATAAAAATATTGCAATATCATGATCTCATATAGCAAAGCTGTGATAAATTCCTCACGAAGGAAAATAATGTTACTGACTTTTAAACGAAAACTCTAAAACAGGATTGTCGATTAACAATAAGCTCATTTTATGAAACATCAGTAAATTTTTTCTTAACGGGATATCATTCCTTCAAGTGTTTAAATAATGCTATTTTTTTTTAATTTACAAATTAAAATTTAATGGTATATTTTTTTACTTGTTATGTCGAGTTTTGGGGCATCGTAACGGCTTAGCGCTCACCGCGCGGAGTTCTATTTTCAACATTAAATTACAATTATTAATAATGAATATAGAGTTCCTGGAGTCGGGACTGTTGAAAATATCTTCCTCTTTAAAAAGCTTATTTTAAAGATTCTGAAATGTTAATAGTTTCCGAGTTAATGCAAAAAACAAACTCATTTTTTTATATTAATTTGGTAATAACTTCTAGAATTATTTATGTGTGGGTTTGAATTTTGGCACATTTTTCGAGAGGTCAATCTGAATCAAATGATCCTTCATTCTTAATTTTACAAGCAGTAGCAAGAATTAACATTTTGAGTTTGTTAACTAGACTATCAAAGAAATAATGTTGTAGTAGTGTACTATTAGTAGATTCAAGAGAGTTTTTTCGATCAAAACCCGTCCTGGTAGGACTTGTGACAGAGACTTATTTCGCAACTCTCTGAGACTGCCCTAAATACCCATTTAGTTAAAGATTCCACTTATTATGCGTATCTAATAATTGCAATGATTGTTAAATATAACGAAATAAAAATGGTTTGTTGTCTAATATTTGATATCAGACCCGGACCTATCGAATGGGTGGTAAATTCTAGGTATTTAACAGTCATATATGTATATATATAAATAAGTATATGTATTTGTGTGTTTAAATATGTATTACGTATGTAAATATGTATGGATCCATTGCTTATCACCACTTACAGGCTAACACCTAAAACGAGTAAGAGCATCAAAATATTCGTCTATATCCCTTGAGTGTTCTTAGCTGATTTGCCTAAAATAATGAAATTCACGGAAGTAGTAAAGTTTGAGTTAAATAATTAAACTCATAAAAAAGGTTTACAGCTCAAATAGGCTCATTTTAACCCAACCCTAAAACCCCCCATAAAACCAAAACTAAGATCGATAATCAACTAAAAACCAAACGGAAAAGTTTAATTTAACATAAGGTTCATTTTGATTCCTATCATGCCCTTTTTGGACTACTTTGATTTTGCATTTAATTAAATTTTTTGAAAAATTAACTTTCAGTTTTCACTCATTGCGTCTAAACGAAAACTAACACTATTATTATCCATATATTCCGAATTTTTTGCAAGTGTTTTAGAATATTCAGGAGGTTCATTTTAATCTCCCTTTGAAGTCTTTAAAGAATTTCCGCATTTTTCTTTTTTGGCCATCAACAATGTTAACTTTGACTTTTAATTTAATGACTTTTATAAACATTTAAGCAACTTGCTTGTTATAAAAATTTGCGTAATATTTTTTGACAAATTTTAACTGATCACACCATTACCGGAAAACATTACTGTTATATGATAAAGACTTTCTAAGACCGTCTTATTTGTTGATCTGCTTAACTTATTGTTTTCTTAAATAATATAATATTTGCTAATACTTAACTTTTAAACGAATTTTGTTCCCAACTAGTGATTTAAATATCTTTTATTAAACTGCTAGCTACATATTTTAATTATTAACTTAAATCTCAAGTGATTGTTTTTTTTTAAATCAAAAATGTTTTGCTTTAAATTGTCAGTGACAATATTGTTAACAACCATATAAAAGCTTTTAAGATCTACCTTAAATAAGTGAGTCGAACATGTTATTCGAGATAAACCTTGTGATATAAGCTGCTTGTACTGAGTGTTTCCCCATATTAGGGCAAGTATAAATAGAATATAGAATTTAAAGTGTAGCTTCAAAACCACGCTTTTTAAATAATCATTTCATATAAATGGCTTGCACAGCTACTGAAACTTACGAGCTCTTTTAACAGTAGAAGCTTGTCTAGCAGTCAGTGCATTAGAAATCAATGCAATTATTAATAACACTTGAATGTTTAAATTTATTTTTATTTTACTGGTGCATGGTATTTAAGTTACTAACCTTTTGTAAAAATTTTAACCACATTTGTTGGCAGTCAATGTCTTTCGTTTGTAAAATTCTTTTGAGAATAAAAATTTATTTTTTCAGTTAAAAATGAACTTTTGAATTTGCCAAATACAAACAGCTGATAGTTACCTGACGTAGTGATTAGTCTATACTTTTGTCTTTGAATAATCACAAGAATTACTGAATAAGCTCCCGAAGGAGTTATCTTTTTTATAACGTTTATTGAAAAGGGGAAACAGTTTCCCACCAAAAACAATAAAAAATTCAGAACTCAAAAAGATCCATTTGGACACTTGTTAAACATTTAAAAAATGTTTTAAAATTTTAATTGTAAGGTGTGTTGTTGTCTTCAGGATATTTTTGTAAAACATTTTAATTTAAACGGAAAGCGATTGTTAGTTAGTTTTGCGCTTTACAAAGACATTGAATGTAAACTCTTGCTCAGATGAATAAACACCGAACTTTCAGAAAGTAAGCCAATATTGTGTTACTTTAACAAAAAATATGTAAAAATTAGTTAACGTTAGCAAAGGTAGAAAAAATCGTTTCCAATTTTGAGGTAATATAAACTTATATTTATTTAAAACAAACTGACCTACTTTCTCTCATAATACCTTCCTGTCGCTACTATCAGAACTTGTTTCATAGTTGTGAATTTGATTTGAATTGCTAAATTCAGGCTCTGTTTTCAATCGAATATGTCTAAACTCACGCCTAGCGACTTTTCTTCTCCTTTAGACTTCCTAGGACTCCCAATCTTTTTTGAGGCGGGTGCATATATTCCAGAGGTAACCGGGTAAATGATGGCGGGACCTCGGCTAAACCTTCGAGGTTAGCCCCATTAAATAAATACCCTGTTCATGATAATCTCGTACACATTATTATAACCAAGCATGAAAATAATGTAACTAGGTATAATAACTTTAGTTATGAGCGTGATAATATTGATAACGGTAATCACCGAAATGAAAGTGAGAAACCTAAAAAGAAACAAAATAGTTTGTTTGAGATGTAGGACCGATTTGGGGGCTATACATGACGAAAACGATCTTTTTGACTTGCCTAACGGGCTGGTTAGCCGACGTCGCTGTCCTCAGCGTGAAAATTTCGATGATAGTTTTTTAGAACTTAATCAAAATATAAAAGATAACTCAAGTTATAAATCATTTAACTAACATTCATTAGTGTCTATTGATCGTAGCACTGAATCCAACACACTTAATCAAAGCACAAATTTTGACAGTGGTACCTTAGAGATACAAGATAAAACTACAGAGAACAGAAATAAACATACCCAAAACGCCGTTAAAATCGACGTTATGTTGGGCTTTCTCACCATCATTAGGTACAATTGCATGAAAACTAATCTAAGTAATTTAACCAAAAATATTAACACTTTTTTCTCTGAGTTCACAGGTGTAGAAAGTAAAATTAATCACGATAACGTCTCAAAACATTCGTAAAATCGACATGTCTTTAAGCAAATAAATATTCCATCTTGAGAAAGCTCAATATAATTAGCGAAATGTCGATGTGAATTATAGTTTTATTTTTCAATGAGTTAACCTATACCCTAATATCTCACGAATTAACTTCCAAGTTAGTTTCAAATTTTGGTGATGTGAATGGATTTAAAATATGACTATTTTGACGTATTCAACTTTAACATCGCTCATTGGCGTGAGAGCCTAGAGGATAGAAATGGTGCAATTTTTAAGAAAAAGATATTAGCGACTCTTTCACCGAAATTTTGATTCTTGATTCTTACTCAGCATCATCTTATACTAAATTTGAACAAAATAAGTTATTAGCTTTGGAAAATACGAGCTTTCAAAAAATGCATTGTTTTTTAATTTCAAACGCAGACATCTCTTAAACCAGTGCCTTTATCAAACACACTATTTTACATTTTTTAATTATTTCGACCAACTTTATTGAATTTAGAAAACGAAACAGTCCTAAGATGTACTCTAAAATATTTTCGATATCTTCATCTGTACATTGTGTTCTTTAATTATTTTCATTAAAATTATAAAAATAAATAAAATGTCTTAGAGATCGGTAAAATAATAAAAAAATGCAAAATAATGTTGTAAATTTCGTCGTTAAAAAAATCCCTAATATCTTTTTTTTTATAAATCGTACCATTTTTCCGCCTCTGGGCTCGCAACCCATACAAATCACCAAAATTTTAAACTAATCTGATCCTTTTTCCTTCAATCAACGCTGATAGTTAATTCGTGAGATATAAGGGTGTTCCGCTTTATTACATTAACATTTTTTAAGGGTGTATATTTAAGCAAATATATGTGAGAATTAAGAAATAACTTGGGGACAAATCATTTGCGTAGATACATAAAGGTTTTAGGCACAATATATCATATTTTAAATATTATTAATACATTTACCTTAGTTTCATCCGACAAAGGATATAAAATTTTATGTTTTTTTTTTAAATATAGTAAGAAAATATCAAAATCATAGTATCTGTGTATAAAACATTATTTTACACATGTATTGGTACTTGCTGTGTTATATGCAAAATGTTTTTATAACTTATCTTGTTTCAAATATGGCTTCATCACATGTGGATGCCTCATTCATGAAGATTGGTCCAGACGTTTGACCTGTGTTAGCAGATATACATCTACACATTCCTTTTCCAGTAAGCATCGATAATTATAAAATTGTTTACTTATGTGTTTACAGGTACACTTTTGCGATCCTCTAAAAACCTATATAATATGCGGTGGTTTAGGTGGCTTTGGCTTAGAACTAGCTGACTGGCTGGTGATTAGAGGAGCAAAGAGTTTGGTTCTAACCTCAAGAAAGGGAATTACAACGGGGTATCAAAGCTATAGAATCTCGTGAGTATACTACAATAGCATTCTATATAATTATATTTCAAGATACTATTTGCCAGTCAATCAAGGCACAAATGTGAATTGTTAAAAAAAAGTAATATAAAAATTCTTTTTATTTTTTAAGAATATGGAGTAGTTACGGATGCACTATCAAAGTATCTACGCAAGATATAACAACGAGAGTTGGTTGCGAAAATATAATAAAAGAAGCCAATTCTCTGGCACCAGTCATTGCCATTTTTAATCTTGCCGTTGTGTTAAATGATGCCATATTGCCGAATCAGACCGAAGAATCCTTCGAAATTTCTTTTGGTCCAAAAGCCTGGGCAACCAAACATTTAGATGAAGTTACTAGAACTATGTGTCCAGAATTAAGGTAAATGCTAGCGAACAACTGAATATGTATTGTATTAATATGTATCTTTGTTTACTAATACGAATAGCCCAAATATTATTATTGAATAATTTTCAGAGAATTTGTCGTATTTTCATCAGTATCTTGTGGAAGAGGAAATGCGGGCCAGACTAACTACGGTATGGCAAATTCTGTGATGGAAAGGATATGTGAAAACAGACGTAAAGACGGATATGCGGCTCTAGCTATAGAATGGGGAGCAATAGGAGATGTAGGTTTTAATAGATATTAAATACAGTTATGCATTTCAATTGATATTAATTCTACCACAACTGGAAGTAGGATAATCATATTACAACACAAAAATAATAATTTTAAGTTTCTATAACTCTTAATTCTTTACTTTTTTTTAACTAACGATAACTTGAAAAATTGATTAATAAACTAAATTGGTTGATCAAGTAATCAGAGAAAATTAAGAATACATTAATTGAAACGTGTCCGGATTATTTGTTGCGTTTAGATTTACAAATAAAAACCTTTTATGGCTTTTTCGCAACTGAATAAAAATATTTAATAAATATTAAATATTTGCTTCAATTAACTTAAAGTTAAATATTTTTATTCAGTTGCGAAAAACCAAAAAACGATTTTTGTATAAATTTATTGAAGTCGCCATTGATTGCGAAATAGCAACTTTAGATCACCGTTTTTCCATGTAACGATATAAAAGAAACTTTTATATGTCCATATAATTATTTGGTAATATCTTTGTACAAATACTATGAACTGTAATTGAATTGATTATTTTTAAGTTATTACCAAACAACTATAATATTGATTCATAAAAATATATAATCCATAAACAATAAATTATGACATATATTATTTTTCTCCATGAAAACAATTTTTTTTCCAGCAAATATTATTTTTTCGGAACACTCATTCATTAGGACCTCATTTTGTTTGCCGATATTTATTTAAGAAAACTGTCTAACAGGATACATGCGCCAATTAAAAAACAATAAAAATTGCTATAAGATTTACAATAACAATAAAAATCATGGTAACCGCAACAACATGATAATCATAACAATAATAATAACAATAATATCAATAAATTGTAGCAAAATCAATGTATTAAGAGTAGAGTCAAAAGGAAAACAGAAATACGTTAATAAGAAGAAAATTCTGATATTCATAATTATCGCCCATCTACATAATTCCCACTTTTCCAAAATATTGAAAATTTGATTGCATAATTTTATTTCCCCACATGTTCAACACCAAATTAGTCCACAACAAACTCAGTTTATTGCAGAGGCTATTGATCAAAGTTTTCAAACCGACGTAATATATCTGGATTTTTCCAAAGCCTTTAACACGCTAGATCACGGATTTCTAAGCTCCACACAGCAGGGTTTTCAGAATGTTTACTGGAATTATTTATATCATATTTCTATGATGGCAAGCAGTTATGGTTTTCAGTCAGTAGAATATTCAGCTACTTTGTGAGTGCCTCAGGGATCTGTCTTGGGTCCTCTTTTATTTAATATTTTCATAAATGACATTGGTAACCATAT
The DNA here is from genome assembly GCA_030620095.1 of Kuschelorhynchus macadamiae. Taxonomy (NCBI): domain Eukaryota; kingdom Metazoa; phylum Arthropoda; class Insecta; order Coleoptera; family Curculionidae; genus Kuschelorhynchus; species Kuschelorhynchus macadamiae. Next base: position 487,102 of record JAUTXW010005246.1, on the reverse strand, counting down.
AGGGGTTAACTGCTTAACTATTTATTATATGCGGTTAAAATGAAGCTTTTAATAAGGTTTATTCTGTCGAAGGCTGTATTGAATTACAGAAGGATTTAGAGGTAATTTTTGAGTGGTGTGAGAATAATAAGTTGCAGTTAAACAATGGTAGGTGTAACGTGGTTTCTTATACTCTGAAATTGAAACCTATCGGTTTTAACTAGCTGAATAACGAGCTATTTCAAGGACTAACACTTCTCGGGACCTGGTTGTAATTTTCGACACTAAATTATCTTTCATTCCTCGCTCAACGAGATGTGGACTCTATCAATCACAATACGTTACTAAATAGATTTTGTTTTGTTTCTTTGTAGTGTCGCCGTGAATATTTCCATATATTAACATTATATAAGCCACTTAAAAATATGAGTAAATCTTCTATACTGTCGAACAAGTTAAAGTTTATTGTTCCGAATATAAATCTCGTTTTAATAACCTCTTTTACTTAGCCACACCGCGTACGATTGTTATACCTCTATACATCATGTGCAACAAGTGTAACCAAATTAAGGACTTATTATCATGTATTTGTACTTCAAACCAAATCAAGGGAAAAAGATTGCACTGGCGAATTTATCCGTATTTCACACTTGATTTCTGTGCAAAATTCAATGTCAATTGGATAAGTTTTTTGGTACTGAATTTTTAACATTTCATTCATCCTTTTAGTCTAAAATTTTACTGTATATCAAACTTGGTTTTTGTGCAAAATTTCAGGATCATTGGATAAGTAGATTCTTAAAAAAATGTAACTATGCCATCTGCATAGAAGCCTCGATTTTTGAAAAAGTTTTGAAATCAAGTAGTTTTTGAGCTATACCACGTACAGACAGACCGAAGGAAATGGGATAAAACATTTTTCACGATTATAACACATTGCTCTTACCAGGAAAGTAATATTTACATTCGAGAAACAGTATGATATAAAATTGATTGATGTCATAAGTTTTTACCTTATTTTAGATTCATGCACCTAAGTCAAATGTATGAGCCCTTAAATATTTCAAAACGCGTTTAATATGCATTTAATAAAATTAAATTTACTAATTAAAGTTTTATAGGCGTATTTTGATTTAGTTCTTGAGATGATTCCTCAGAAAGCAATTCCATGTCCTTGTCAGAATCAGAATAAGTGTTCTCTTGGAAGTCACTAGTCAAAACATTTTTATCTTATCGTTTTTGATTTTAAATGTTAAAGGACATTGGTTGCCTGTTAGCTCTTGACATGTCATTTTCTGAGGGTGGAAATGACATACCATAAAAGGGTTGTGACTGTTTCTTCTTAATATTAGATTTACTTACACCGTTGTTTTCATTTAACTTAGAACTATTTACCTGTGAAGGGACATGTTCTATTCTGGAAGAGTTTACCAGTGCGTCGTCCCCGTACAAACGTTGGATTGTTACAATCAGAGTGGTTTAAAGTTGGGGGGAGGTGGAACATTCCTCCTGCGCTCTGAAGAATGCCACTGAACACAGCTAAAATATCTTTATGTTTGCTAATAAGGTTGCCATCTAATCACCATAGTGCGGAAGAGTCGGTTTGTAAAATGACTAGAAGGCGTGTTTTCATGCAGAGGCGTATTTTGGTAGTTGTGAAAAACTATGCACTGTGGTACAAAATTATGTTTTCAGTGGAACAGTCCTTTGGTATACCTCCGCAGAGTAAGCAGTGGGAGTAGAATTTACTTAAACTTAACAAGGTTAATTTGGTTATGGTTGATTTAAACCGCAAAACTGTGAAAAGTTTTTAACAAAATTTTTAGAAACTTGGTCCACTGGCATTTGGATCACGTAGCTGGCTGCATAAATTAATGAAGTTTTTTGGTTCAAACTTACACATATGCGTATGAAAGTTGTCAGTTTCAGTCGTGAGGACATCACTGACGGTTTTTCAAGCGGATGATTGAAATTAGAAAGGTTTGGCCTTTTGTTTCATTTTGACGTTTTGTCCTACGACGTTTTGAAGTTGAAATAACAACGTGTGAGGCAGTATTACAAATTGAGATAGGTTTTGTTTTTGGGTTCAAGATCATCATCATTCAACGTGAAAAATGTTTTTCCTATTAACAGGAAAAAAATTGAATTTTGTTTTAACTTGTTGCTTGGACCAAAATGAAAATTTTTTGTTTTTGAATATGTTCCAAATTGAACGGGAATGAGATATTTTTCCAATTTGTATAAAATTTGTTGATAGATTAAAAAATACCGTTTTTCTGCATAAGGAAAGGATTTTCTAGACTAATATCTTCACAAAGGTTATTTACTACAAGCAAGCATGCTGTATATTTGGAAACCAGAATTCAAAATTCACAGGTGAATAGCCCAAACACTTAGTAGCGTAGTAGGTAGTAGCGGCTTGTGTTGCAAGAGAAGAGTTTATCCATTCTGGCATGGCAAGTTTCTTTGTGACTATTTTGTCGGATATTAAGTTAACTGCGCCTTCTGTAGCAACGAAAGCTCTGAAACCACTATTACCCACAGTCTATAATAAGGTTAGGCTTTTTGATACCCTGCAGTAAGAATCCGAATGCCCACCATTTTTGTATTTGCTCCCTGTGGGATGTGTGTCTAGTCTTTCCTTCTGATTGGTCAATATGGCATTAAAAATCATCTCTATCATATCTACAAGTAGAGCTACCCTTTGTATAGAGACTCTTTTTTCTCTCTGTTCAGCATGGCACTAATAATCCTCTCTGTACTGTCATTATAAGAAGATAAGTGTGTATTTGGGTGGGTGATGTTCGCCTCTTTCCCTAGATTTGCCAGTATTTTAGTGCCAATCCTTTTTGACAATATTGTCCAAGCAGCTCTGGATTATGGTGGGATACTCATCGGCGATCCTTTTCACGATTTCTGGAGGAATCTTGTCTGACCCTGGCGCTTTTTTAGGCTTTAGTTTGGAACCTTCGCTTGTAATTTCTTTGTTGGTGATGCCAGGTATGTTTTCCAATCTGACGTCTTCTGCTGTCCATGTTATTCTGGCCCTCTCAGGAAAGAGGCTGCTAGCTATCATTTGCGCAGTTTCCAGAGTTACTCGCGGTCCTTGGCGTTGCAGATCCAGTCTTCTCGTGGCGATTTTGTACCCTATACCCCAGCAGTCCTCGTCTATTTCCGTGCATATGTTTTGCCAGCATTTTTCCTTAGCCGTGATTATCGCAGTTCTTAGTGCTTTTTTCCTGTCTGTGTATTGTTGTTTCAATGTTTCGTCATTTGTGAGGTTTCTTCTGTTGTTTTTGGTAAGGTTTCTCCTTGCTGTCAAGCATTCCTTCCTCAGTTGCGCGATCTCTTCAGACCAACAGTACGCAGGAGGTCTGGAGAGGTTTATTTTCCTTGGGTGCGTGCTGGCATCGCATAGTTTCTTATGGACCTTATTACATTATCTGCGTCGTCATCTGGATTTTTCTTTGCTAGACATTTGGCTGCTTTGCTAAATTTTTCTTCATCTAGCTTTTCGGTGTTACATCCTTTCGCTTGTATTTGTGCGGGTGATCTGGATCTTCTTGGCTCTACTTCAAAGTATGTGTAACGGTGGTCGCTCAGTGTTTCTGTTTGTAATACTTGCCAGTTTTTTATTTGGGCCGTTACGTTTCCGTTTGCCATTATTAGATCGATTATAGATGCAGCCTGATCTCTTTGGAAGGTTGGTGTGTTTCCGTGGTTTATGATGACAAAGTCTCTTTGGGCAATCCATTCCGTGAGTAAGGTGCCTCGCCTATTATTTTTAGGCATTTCCCAGTCTTGCGCGCTAGCATTAAAATCCCCAGTTATTATTTGGCCTTTCCCAAGCCTGTCTATCATTTCACCCAATTCTGTGAGTGCATTTTGGTATTCCTCTATTGAATGTTCGGTGAAAAGTAACAGTTGATTAGAGCAAATTCCTCTAGCTTGATCCATATGTGTTCGGTTCTAGCTCCTTGTGAATGTTGCTCATGATTCGCTGTGTGGAGCCTTTTTGTTCGTCCAGTGTCCATCCGGGGTTTTCTAGGGCTTTTATGTTGGGCTCTGATGTGGCCACAATTTCTATTTTTTTGTTATGCGTCGTCGCAAGCAGTAGGTTATGCGCAGCTCTTGATCTATTGAGGTTGATTTGCATAATTCTTATCATGTTAGGTGTATACATACGTGTGTGTGTATTTTGGTAAATATAAACAGAATATAAAGTACCAAGCAAATAAATATAAAATAAATGTAAATACAAATATAAGCAAGACAAATATAAATACAAAATATAAAAACCGCAAATGACAGGTATTAGATGTCACAGGGTGTTCACTTGGACTAGGATTATCACTAGATTCTATTGGAGCTTTTTGTGTCACAGAATTCGTAGTTGATTCATATCTTGACAATTTTCTTTTATTGCTCAGGGCTCTTCTGAAGAGGGGGCATTTGCCTGTTCCGGCTGTTGGCCAGCACCAGGCACCTAAGCCTCATTGTATTGGATCACGTTGAGATAATTAAATACAAATTAGAATATGCTTAAATGATATGAATGTTCAAAATTTTAAATTAGTATTCTCTGGATTGCAGATCTATAAAACTTAGGCGAGTCCTTAAATTATTTTTTGGTTCAACATGATATATTAAAAAATTGGTAAATTCGCCTTTACCCACAACTTCCCTCGTATAGAATTTCACTAGGTACATATAATAGACTGCGCTATATTATTTTCGTCCATAAAAAGGATTCCAAGAAGTGGAATTTTACCAAATATTTAAACATTTTATTAGGGCGCCATTTTGTCTATACCTGTGTCCTATTTGGTTTTTGTGCAAAATTTTAAGTCAATTGAATAAGTTGTTTTCTGATTCTAAATTTTTAAATGTTTCATTAAGCTGCCATTTTATTCCATCATTGTGGTTTAACACAGAAATTTTACAAGTCCATCCAATAACTAGTTTCTTAATAATTATTTTCGTCCCACTATATTAGAAGTCAATCAAAGTAGTTTTTCAGCTATGCCGCATACAGACGAAGATAGACAAAGAGTAAAAAACACATTAAAAATCGAAGAACCGCTGAAGCATTGCGGTGAACCGAAACTAGGAATTAGTCGGAGTTAGTGATAATTAGTCGGAATTAGTGAGCATTAGTCGGAACTAGTGTGAATTAGTCAGAATGAATGTGCATTAGTAGGCATTACTTGACATTACTAATAAATAATATTAAAGGGAGCAAACATCACAAATACGGGACCTCGATGATGTACAGCGAAAATAAGAGACTCGGAAAAAAACACCTCCGAAATACGCTTAAACGTTTAAAATATAGAGTGTAATAAAACGTGTTTTTAAAGTTTGTCTTTACTTATTTATTAAATTAAATAGGTATTTATTTTAAGTTACCAAAATAATTATCAGAAACTATCTAATAGTTGCACATTGTCTTTAAAAATCATTAGTGTATCACTTGAAAACTACCTATTATTATTTAAATCTAGATGAACTATACAAAATTCGGAAATCCGAAATGGGTAAAAAACAGTCACAACTGATAGTACATCGGTTTTGGCGATGCGTCATCCCCAACTTTTGGAAGTGGGAGTGGTATTTACAACGATTGGAGGGTTTAGTGTGAAAACCAAAACTATGCTGCATTTCAGCTAACCTTAAATTTATACGTGTTTTTTTCATCTCAACCAATTTTTTGTCATTTCATAGCTTTCATGGTTATCTTGGCATCTTATGTTATCTTAAGAAGCATTATTTTGTAGGTAATTGGTTGTTATGCACAGACGCTACTATTAAAGACGAAAATCTAAAATACGTTTATTTTATTTGTTTTTACTGAAACTTATTAATGCGGCAGAGTACCCTAAATATTACGGTTTCTATTCTAGTCAAGTAACTCATCATAAGATACCTATCTGACACAATAGCATGAAACATCTGTTAAAAGAGTACTGTGTCAAAAAAGTAAGTTAAATGTACAGAAAAATTGTTTCGCGCGAGAAAAAAAATTCAATGACTATGAAATCGTCTTAGTGATTTTGCCGGAAAGTTTATTTTTCCACGAGAAGAAAAAAAACTTGAAAAAAAGTAGTTGCACCTACTACGAAGAGTTAGATTTTAATATTGAAAGAGTTGTGTCCAAATCTTAAGTTGACGCAATTTCTACAGCTCAAGAATTAGGAATTAAACCTTATGATGAGGACTACAAAAATAACAAGGTTTCTTTAGGATTTGATGCAAATGAAGACGTAAATGATATTGAACAGCTTGATGTCATCGAACTAGATATTGATCAAAATGCTATTTTGCAAGATAAAATATTTTCGGAAATTGACACTGTCGGCAATGAAACTGAAGACAATAAAATAGCGAAAAAAAGTAAATGCTTACAAATTTATAATTCACAGACTGTTCAAATACTGTAAAAAATTGTAGGAAATCATTTTGAATATTTAAAAGTTGATATTGATAATAAAATTGTGGTAATTAGAAAATCGGCACACGACTTACAATAAAAAAAAGTTAAACTAAAATAAAGGTAATAACAAAAGAAGAAAATAGAAAAAACTGACGATACTTCAGTTAATTTGTCGTCACCTGGGTTCTCACTCCAGCTTTCTTTGCACGACAACTCTTCGAAAGAGATGGAAATGCTTTCAGATCACAAACTAAATGAGATTGGGGATATGTTCAAACAATAGGTTAAAAAAAGTTAAAATTAACCTCGAAATGAAAATAATATTTGAATCTTATTATGCCGTATTATATGACCAAAAATATTATGTCAGTCGTGTTAATCATGTTAAAATATCAGTGTTAATCCGGATTTAACAATTAAAATAAAATTCCTTACACAGAGCTGTAGAAAAAAGCTTATATTTATGGTCAAATGGAACTTTTAGATACTGGTCCTGTGCTCAGTGACCTTAGAAACATTGAGAAACTATATAAAGATTTTTAAAAAATATTTGCGTAATAATCATATATTTTTATTCTATTTTTTATTTAAATTTTGCTTTTTTAGAATGCGAAAAAAAAGACATTTTAACTAAGTAACGTTATTTTTAAAGCTTATAATTACAAAGTGATAATAGTCGGGTAGGGAAGTCAGTCATAGAAAAAATAAGTATAGAAATTACAAATTTGCTAAATCTGTTTAGCAATCATTTTACTAAGGATTACTTTAAAGTCGTATACAGAAAAATTGTTTTTGTACATAGATTTTCGCAGCAACTGGAATTTTCAAAATTTTCCCCAATGTAGCTCTACAGCTTGTACAAAAATTTGCAACTGATCTGCAAAAAACACCTGTTAATACCTTTCCTTATTACGAATATATTTCTTTTAAAATCCACTAAAATCTTTAATTATCCATTTCACCTGTTTTAGAATACCTAAAGTAAATATCGTATAGTATGCTATTATTTGGTCGAATTATACCTTCTTTGTTAATAACTACTATGTAAAATGTTAGTAATATGTGTGTTAATATGTTAAGTAGTTACAGAAAATATGTACCGAGTAGCGAATTAAAAATGCGTCCTGTTTTACAAAGCATTATCTTCTCTCGTTATGAACATATCAAAGCATAATTTTTTACGTGTAGTTTTATGTGTTCAGCTACGTAAACACTCTAACTTCATTATGCGGAATCAGTAAAGGGGCAGAAGAAGTACTACTTTCCAAAATCATATGTAGTACATTTTTAAATCATACCTTAATATTAAGTCTCCTGTAAAGAGTTTGTCAAAACAAATTAATGATATATTGAAACAATTAAATAAAATAATCTACGTGTCAATTTAATAAATACGTATGTACGGAAATTAGTAGGAATTAATGGGAATTAATAGACATTACTGAGGAATTAGAATTGGTTTACCCCTCGTTAAAAACGGTTTAATAATCAAAATGAGTAAATACGAATGAAATGCTGGGTTTACATTTCTTCGATCACTGTCAACTGCAAAATGTTTTATCAAGTATTTACATATCATTTCAGTTCTTACGCCTGAGCTTTTGAAAGAATTCCAGTAACTCTTTGGTAGAATGGCTTCATTATCTTCATCAAGCTATATCCCTTCTCTTAAATATATGGTTTTACACAAGCCATCATATTGGATTTGTACAAATATTTTACCTGTTTCCATTGATTTTTGGGCGAAATTTAAAAACAACTGAATTAGTAGTTCTTTACTGAACTTTTCATTCATTCATTCATTCATTTAGTAGACGCTACAATAGTTTTCAAAAATTAACTTCCTGCATTCGTTAAGGAAAATAACTAACCTCACCCTACTCTTGTAAATTTGTCTAAAAATAAAACGAATCTAAAAAAATTGAATTATTTAGTAGCTAACATATAATATATAAAACTATACAATCTACATTTACTAAATAAAATATATAATTTTCCCTTTTTTTTATAGTTAATCACTTCTCTGGAGAATATATCAATTTTAACTAATATACATAAAAGCAAGTATATATAAATTTAATAGAAATAATAGAATACAAACAAGGAAACAAAATATATATACTACTAGGATTTTTTTACATATTATTGGTAAATTTAAAATTTGAAGAAAATGTACTTTTTTATCTACACCGATTACCTCGTGATGGTTTGACCAAATCGGATGAATTTTCACAACAATGTATGGGCAATTTCTTATGCTGTTCGTGGTTTTTAGACTCTCGAATTGCTAATTTTCTATTCATATCCTCCTTATAATCGCCACTCCAAATATTAGTTTAATTGAAGATTGAAAAATTTATTGAATATAAAAGTAATAGTAGTACTTAGAGTTTTTAAATAATTATTATGTGTATATGCAAGGTGTCTTAAATATCCTGTATATATAAATAATAATTAAAAATGTGTAGCTAATCCAACATATTTAGTTTTTAATGGAACACCATGTCCATCAAATGTGCGTGATGGTACCTCTATCTTTAAAAATCCCCCTAAATTTGACAAAAATCTAGCCATAAAAGGCAAGAGACGGAGAATAGTGTACTACATAGTAGAGTCAATAGGAATGCATTGCTTCTTACAGCAGCAATTATATCTTTTTAAAATTTAAAAACGCAGTGTATTTATATTAAGCAAAAAGAGATTCATTTTATAGGCATATAACAACATACAGCGTGTTCAATTTAAAAATTCATCTTGGGGCTGCTACACGTTTTCGTAAAATAATTTTCTATTGACTACATTTTTTCTATCTTATAAAATGAAGCTAAAATTAGGAGGGGGGGGGGCGCACTAAGAGCAAAGACCCAGGACATCGATTTCTCCGGAAAGGTTTGGCTAAATTGCAAGATTTCGTCAAGAAGTATTAAGATTAGTGACGAAGTCATCTTAAAGCGGGCAGATTTTAAAAATTTAAAAATTAGGTAATGGCGCCATTTTGAATTTTCTTCTGCGAGAAAGTTTTCGCAGTAGCATTGAAATGCTTTAATATAAACTGAAATATTGAAATTTGATGCATAAAATGTAATTAACCCAAAAATGTAGAGAGGTACATCCACCAAGCTATTTTGGTAGGTAATAATAAATCTTATTAAATGTTGATAATACTAACTGATTCTACACTCGAAACATATTTGTTGTGTAAGTAATATTACTTTGAAAAATTTTAAGTGCAATAGAGCTTAGTATTTGTTTTAGTTATTAAGTACGTCCAACATTTTAACCTAGGGTGTGGCCTCGAAAATGTTGTGCCTGATTTTTTACTGAAACTTCTTATAAATAAAGCTAAAAAAGGTAAAATAAAATAAAAAAAATAAAACCAACATCAAAAGAGCACACTGAAATGTAAGAAATAATATTTTATAGCTATTATTTTTATAGGTGTTGACTGGACGCCGACTTTATAAAATAAAATTTCCAACATAATGAGATACAATATTATTCTTTGCTTTTCAATATTTTCTGTTCAAGTTGGTTTTCTCCTGTTAACAGAATTTGTTTTACAATTTTTTCTTAAAGGTTTTATATAAGGTGTTGGTCTAAGGATCGATAAAATAAGTATTTTTGTTTATTTTTTAAGGAAATTAATGACACTTGCGTGATGGTTTCTGGCGTCTTTAAATATCACGGTATCACACCTGGCATATTTATAATTAGCGACGTGCGACCCATTTGATGAACATATAATATGTTACATTTTAGAGACCAAAGGCGATGAAATTGAATACCCTGTATATCTCCCAACTACACTATTTTTTTTACAATTTACTTTTATTTTTATATTTATTTGTTTATATATGTATCTATAAAAATAGAATGTTTATTGGGGAGGTTGCCAAACTTGCACTTCCTTAAAAGATGAACTTATAATCGGAGATAACTCTTAAACTGTGCCCCGAAAAAAGTCACATGAAAGTCACACTAGCAATGAAAATCAGATATATTTAAATGTGAACGTTAAAGCGAATATTAAATAAAAAAAAGAAAATTTACATCGTATGGGTGCGGTGCGAACAAGAATGTAGGAAACATTCTTGTTCGCTCAGTCAGTACACCTAAAATGATATATTTTAACTGACTTTGATAAAGCTTGGGCTTTATTGGTCACCATTCTTGAGTAAGCAGTGCATTGCAACTCACACTAGACTTCTAATATTTTTGTACATTTGAATGAAAAAAATAAACAAATATTAACTTAGTAATATAAAAAACTTGTTTTTGATTAGGCAATTTTTGTCTTGACTGAAAACGTTTCTAAGTAGTTGCACAATAAGTATAAAGTCACTATTTCTAGACCTATGTGTGGATCTATCACCGTATAACCCTTCATTTATTTATTTAAACATTACACATTTTCAGTTTTCATTATTACATAAATAATTAACAATATATACATTATAACTACACACCTGGTCCACTAGGTTACGATAAGGTACGGGTTAATTGGTTATACAAGTCATTGGGTTGCCTTCAGAAAAGATTAATGATAATGTTTTCAATGTTCCAATAACCGAGTCAATGGATAGTGAATGTCATAGTTTGTACGATAGAATTGAACATAAAAATTTTATTAAATCTCAGCTCTCTTGCAAATATTTGAATTTTGCAGCCTCTACAATGAGAGGTATGTCACTTAGAATCAGGCTGTTCGAAATTACACTGGCTCTGGCTGTTTTATTTAATGTTAAAGTTTTCCACTTAAATAGATATTTAAAAGTGTAAATTTAATTAAAGATGTCAAGTCTGTGAGTATACATTCAAATTTGGCTGAACTAGGAATGGATTCTATGACCGGGGTAGAAGTAAAGCAAACCTTAGAAAGAGAGTACAACATATTTTTGTCTCCGGCAGAAGCAAGAAGTATCTCGTTAGCACGGTATGTAAAATTATGTAAATTAATTGGTGTTGTAGCTCGAGATTGATATTTAAATTTCTTTGTGTAAGTATTTATAATTATTTTTCAGCATACAGGAATTATGGGAACAAGGAAGCAATGCACCGACTGACTCTCAACCTATTGATGATTCTGTAAATTGGACAATTGTTGTAAGAAAAATAATTGAGTATGAAAAACAGAGATTATACCTTGTAAAATTAAAGACCATGAATACATCGAAAGATAAAAAAACATTACCAAAACTGATAGCATTTCCAGGTAGGAGTATCCGCCACCCAACATAAATTTCCAGATTTATCTAAAATAATTAGTTTTTATTTTAATTTTAAGGTATTGAAGGAGTCTGTGAAATGTTACAGAACTTGACACAAATGCTTGAAGTCGACGCATTTGGTGTTAACTATTTAGCAGGGAATCAAGAAAACAGTTTTACTGAGATGGCCACTATTTTATTACCTGTAAGTGTAAATCCCAAAACAAAGATAAAACTTTAAATATATGCGTTACTCTTACTATACACTTAACAAACTCTGGTGAAGTAGTGATACGACCATAAATATTAAATGGTTGCTATAACCGCCTGACAAGCAGTGAAGATATTTATATATTCAAAGTATCCCTGAAAAAGTTCAGCCTCTCTTTATTTTCGACATTTTTTCCAGAAGAATTGCAGCCGTATAGGGAGACTTTTGCGATCCTAAGAAAATTGATTTATTGGGTCTGTAATCTATTGGTCACATAACACTATTCTGAAGTGTATATTCATTTATACCACGAACACATTTTTTTAGTTTATGTTGCAGAATTATGGCGTAGATAGTTGATCATTGTTTTACTGAAAATTAGTTTTTAACCCTACATTTGTATCAACTATAAAATAAGGATTTTCTATTTAAATATAAATATAAAAATAATATTAAAACGACGAAGGTGGTATGTCATGGGCCAGTCTTGTATAGTTCGCGAAAATAGAGGGAGGAACAGTTCAAGGCAATAAAAGTAAAAAGACTTTTATTTTTATTATCTTATTTTGTGTAACTGTGTAAATTATCGAATGTTCTAGAGGTTCAGGTATTAAATCTAGAATATTTATAATTAACATGGACACATTTAATAAAACGGTAATATTCGGGATCTTTCGTTCTAAAATATGTAGGTACTGTTTATATTTCTACTACTATTAGATTTTTATTTCTTATGTTCTTAGATATTACAATTCACACTATCTTTCTGTTACTCAGATCGGCCTTTAACACTGTACCGGGTGGACAACTAAGAAAGGAGGTCGGCTGTTTCTCGAAAACCGTTTATCCCATGATGTTGGAAAATTTTTTCTTAATGTAAAAGTTTCCAAGAAAAAACGCTGGAAACTATCTTTAAATTTCCAAGTCGGCCGCTAGAGGGCGTATTATGCGTAGTCAATTAGAGGAGGCAGGTGTTCTCAGAAATGCACCTATTGAAGGTATATCAAAATTGACTTTATATTATCTGCTAAATTACGAATAATTTTTATTAAGAGTTTTTTCTCTAGCGGTTCAAATAAAGAGTGGGGGAAAAGGCAAATGTTTGTTTTTTTAAAACAGACATAACTTAAGTAATAGTTTACGGATCTTGATGATTTTGGTCTTGTTGAAAAGTGCATTTATTAGGCTTTCACATGACGTATCAATTATATTCATTTAAGTTTCGCTCGAATCGCCAGATTTTCTGGCAGCTTCTTAAATTTAACGTGTTTTATTAAAATTTTCAAATGGATTCATATATTTATTATAAGCCAGTGTTACCGAGCACAAAAAAATCAAGAAAACGGCGCAAAAAGCAAGTTGATATCTTTTTTTTTTTAACGGAGATATGTATAGTAATATTTTGCCTGCCGTCATTTTGCATTTTGAATTCGGTTGATAAGGTTCTCCCTTGTCTGATATTAAGCACCATTAGTAGTCCCCACAAATAAAAATCCAAACAAGTTAAATCTGGGGAACGAGGGGATCAGAGGAATAAACTATCTCCACCTATACACCTACAAGTTGGCAAACTTATTATATATGTAAAATATATAATACATTTCTCGTGTTTTGCCGTTTTTAAAAATATTAAAACTTTTTTTACTAAAATTTACTATTTTGTACTATAAAAACTTAAAATTTAAATGTTGCTTGTATAGCGTCATTTCGCGTAAATATCGTTTATCTAGATTTTAAAAAAAAATCTACACTCTGTTTTGCCTTTTTTTTTAGGAATAGCGATATGGAAATAAAAACATTTGAATTTTTAGTGCGTATAGTGGAAAAAATGTTTTATATGAAAAAATAAATTTAGCCGGTTTTGCTGTTCGAAAAAATAAAATATGTAGGTTCATGATTTCTAATATTTTCTGGGGCTAGATTTACCCCGATTACTTCTGTTTTCAATTTGGCTATTATAGGTTTGTGAGTAGGTACTAAAAATATGATTTTACATCTAAAAAATATCAAAGATATTACGCCACGAGAAGCTATACTATTTTTATGCAAATTGATTGATTATGATTTGACCGTTCTCAATTTCTCGTTCTCGAATATTTTGTTAACACACAAATTCATTACAAACATCATAATTTTTTTCTAAAAATATGTCTGTTAGATTTTTTTTCATTTACACTTACCTGTACTCTTCTAATATATTTTGCACAGTTTCATGAGCTATACCTAAATCTCTAGATGTAGCTCTAATACTGACATGTGGGTTAATTACAATATACGCCAATACATTTATAATGTTTACTTTTGTACGGCTCTTCTTTGCCTTCGACGGAGGGGGCGATGAAAACTGCCAGTAGCTCATATCTACGTCTACCGGGGTATGATATAATGAAATCATTTTGAAAGCATTCAAAGTAAACTGCAAGCATATCATACCCTTTTACCCCTCTTTATTAGAAATAGGCATTTTGCTTGCATAATACATACTTACTACACACACTAAACTTAATAATAATTTGACAACTCATTTTGTGATAGTGTTTTATTTTGACGCTCGTACTTAATTTTTGCCAAAGCCTACTACTCTTTCAGCACGTCGCATAATTGAATAATAACGCATTTGAGATACAATCTTTATGAAAGGGATGTCTAAATTAAGGCAAATAAGTTAACAATGAATTAACAATGAATGTCATAACAATAAGATAAAAAATATTTTCTTTTAGAAATGCTTATATCTAATATTTTCTTTTGCTTATATCTCAGTAAATAAAAAAGATATCAACTTGCAATTTGCGCTATCTTCTTGTCTTTTTTTGTGCTTCGTAACACTAGCCTATAATAAATATATCAATTCATTTGAAATATTTAAGAAAACACGATAATTTTAAGAAATTGCCAGAAAGCGGCGTCTGGCGGTCGAAACGAAACTTAAAATAATATATTTCATGAAGCCTAATAAATGCCCTTTTCAACAAGACCAAAATCGTAAAGATCCGTTAGTTATTACTTAAGTTATGTCCTTTTAAAAAACAAACATTTACACTTTCCCCCACCGTTTATTTGAACAGCTAGGGAAAAGAACCCTTAATAAAAATTATTCGTAATTTAGCAGAAATTATTATAAAACTAGGTGAATTTCTGAAAAAATTTGTCTCTTCTAATTGACTACTCGTGTTGCGTCCTCTAGCGGCCGACTTAGAAATTTAAAAATAATTTCCTTTCTTAGTTGTACACCCGGTATAGTTGAAAATATAATTACATTTTAAAGTAACACTAAAGCCAGAAAAACGATACAAATGGTAAAATTTACATATAAATTGAACACAATAAAGGACCCTCACATTAGATATAAGACAAATACTATGGAATCGTGGCACATCGTAGTTATTAAACTAGGAGGATATTAACTGTGATATAAAGTTGGGAACTAAACTTTGTTTTTAACATAGTATATCACTTTCAATTTCAGCATATAGTAGATTTGCTAGAATGGAACAATCCTTTTCACATTTTGGCCCATTCCATGGGTAGTAATGTCGCTCTAGAAATAGTTAGCAAATTAGAAGAGTTGGGATATTTCGGAACGATAACATTTATTGACGGCTCACCACTTTTTCACAGGGAATTATCTAATATCACTAGAAGCGAAGCCCTTTTAGAAAATGTTTTAATAGCTGGGGTCTTAAGGATACAATTAAACAATGTGGATACTGAGAAAGTTATGGTAAGCATACGCATATCTTTAAAAAATCTGTGGATGTGTATGGGTTGTATCTAAGATTGTCAGGTTTTTTAATCTAAATTCCGGGACAGCTACTAGTAAATTTCTTGGCGTCTTTGTGATTTTAAGATATCTACCAAACAATGGGTCGACGGATTAAAAAAAACTTGTATAAAACAGGATTTTTATGGAAAAAAACTTCTTTTATATAGAAAATATGCATGCTTGAATTTTCCGCTATAGTCTTTGTCTCAAACAACATATATTGCTGAAAAACATGTTCCTAATATTGGTTTAATCTCTGATAAAAGTTTTAATTTCCACTGAAATGATTTTTCAGTCACAAAGTTTCACAAAAATTTTAATTTAGCTTAGTTGCTAAATTAATATTGAGATTTAAATGTGCTTCTCGAGAAAATGTAAAAAAGTAATATAATATAAAATTAAATCAATAAAAAATCTTTTTGTAATTTACTACAGATAAGCAATAACAACTTGCATAAGACACCAGAGATATCTTTTTTTGCCATTATTTTTAAAATTTATTTTAGTAAAAAACTAAAACTTAAGTGATTGAGAGTGACTTCGACAATTCCTTTCCAATTTATATACGGCTTCGTCACTTGAAAATTATAATATTTGTCAGAAATATATGCTGCCTTATATTAAGTAGCATGATGCTTTTTTTTTAAATTAGGAACACTTATGCCTTACGGAGATAACCGTAAAAATATTTTGCATAAATGAAAAGAAATTTCAATTCTCCATGGGTCGAATTTATTTTTTTTTACTTTAGCCAGGAGAAGTTAAAGGAAATTTGCAAAATTTTGGATATTCACAGATATCTCTGTGAGTTATTAATTTTAAGACATGGAAATAATGTGTACTAAAATGCGAAAGATTTTTCCCAATTAACTTTTTTTCATTCTTGAAATGCAATTCTATTCGGCTTTCTTCGCATTGCCTTTGTACATGTCTAACAAGAGGGCAGTGGAGGACTAATTCTTCATTTTCAGAGAAAATTAAATCAAAGGGCAAAAGAAGGTGCTCACTTTCAGAGTAAACTAAATCTTTACCTTTTCAGTGATCCGTCATCGATTAAGGGCCCCTAAAAATTGAAATAGCTTCTAGGCCAGTGCTTACTATGCCTAATAGATAATCCGGCAGTGAGACAGAGTGTCATATAAATTATACATCCCAGTTGTGCACTGAATCAATTGCTTTTTGTTTAATATCGAAAACCTGGACTATATCAGATCTATTCTAAAAAACCAGGAATAGCCATGAAATTATACATCAATATGAAAGTCCTTCTATTCCTATTACTTTAAAACAAACTAATATTGAACAACATACTTATTTATAACAAATAGTATAAGCACAAGAGACTTTCTGTACATCAGTAATAAAATTTCCTCGAATCTACTTGTTGTCGCGTTTTGAGAATCCCCGTGCGTCCCATAAACTACGTCGTCAAATCCATATGAATCAAATCAAAATGTTGTGGGTGAAAAAGTCAAAAAAGGATCTGTGTTCATATGCGCTAACGGGCGAGTTCGAAAATACGCTGGATTTACAGCGTTAGAGGTTTGCCGTTTGGAATTTTTAGTCCGTAATTTAAAACTACGTGTTCTGCGAAAATTTTTTTAAAGCAGCTGCGAAGCTTTAAAATTCAACAATTTATTAACAGAAATATTTCCTTTTTTGTATCTTGAAAAAAGTTATTTACCTCTTGAACAGATGTTACATGTTCTAAAGGTCCTCCATTGCTTTTCTCCAACTCAAAATATTCACAGAAGTGAAGCACCAGTTGCTGGGCTTGCCTATGCAGAATTTTTCCAGGCATTTTCTACAAAATTATCTTAATAAAGTATATGAAAATACATGTAGGATATGATAAAGGGTCGTTATATGAAATTGCATGCAGGTTAGAAATTGATTGGTTAAATAAAAACCTATAATAATAAGAATACTTACCGATTTTTGGAAATTTCAAAAAAAACTAGTTTATTTATAAATACAGAGCAGAAGACACAACAAAAATCGATAGCAAAAAATTCAAATTCAAATCCACTGATAAATATCAATATTGACTATCGCACTAGTCAAGCAAATGCTTTTATTTCGGTAGACATTCACTTACAGAATTTCAGTTTAAAAAAAATATCTCAAAACCACTGTTTTGTACTTGTTGTCTTAGGAGTGCAGTAGTAGATCGGATAGAAAGAAATAAATAATTTTACTGTTGCTGAAGGAACTCAGGAACGAAGACCTGAAGGAATATAGAAACTGTATGACAATGTCCAAACAGCAGTTTGATATACTACTTCAAAGGTTTGGTTTTACTATAGCAAGGTCTGACACTATTATTATCTAAATAATGCAAAATATGCCTGCATTACTGTCCCAACTCCCAGTTTGTTCTTAGTGTGTAGTGTATGTGTTCTCAGTGAATAGGTTAAACGTCGTACCTTTATTTTGTTTTTCATTTCTGCCGCTAGAAATACCTCAATTTACATTATTTTTTTAATTTTTGGGTTAGCGGGTGTTCCAGTTTTTCTAAATGGCACTCTTTTTGTTCCACTCTCTCACTCGATTCTCCTGCACACATTTCAGTATGGTGTTCTCACCCTAACACGCCGGCGATGCCAATTAATAAATACTTAACTAAATAACTTGTCTAGCTCCTGTCGGATTACCCTTAGTCACACTAGGCACTGGCCTAGGAGCCCTTTCGATTTATTCAATGGCGGATTGCTGTTTGATTTACTTTACTAGGAAAGTACCCACCACTGAGTCTAGTGCACTTTTTTTAGGGTAAGAATCAACTTATTTTAGTAAATATGATTGTGTTTTATCTACTTGACTACGTTTCTTCAAAATTTGCTACTGACTAGGATTAAATGAAACGTTTATTCAAGGTCAGTGGCTATAATTAGTATCTTACTTAAGCTTATTTCTAAAGGATATTGAAAATACGTAAGAAATCATGTTAAGGTTACATAAATCTTGGCATGTTGGTAAATCCTTGGGCATTTCACTAACTAACGCTTTAATACATACAAAAGCCAAGTAAAATGCATCAAAATCTATTGCATTAAGAAAAAAGTGAAATATGGTAATTGTTATGGAATAAAAAAAATAACACATATTCTTGTATTTCCGGTAGAGAGCGACAGTCCCGGACGTCTAGCAACCTTACTGTTTAAAGAAACCCACACACTCCACAATTTTAGCGCTTGCTAATTTTCTTGAAATTTTAATATAAGGTAGATCTCAGCCTTTTAATTATATGTTAAAAATAGCAACCCATTCCTATGACAAGTTTTTAAGATACAGGGTATGAAAAACAACTTTATAAATATATAATAATTAAGGCACTGTATTATGTTATGGATATTTCGTAAGTAGAATTGCTTTTAGAAATCTAAATTTCTTCTATAAACATTTGTCTAATTATATTGTTAATTTTTTACTGCGCGTAAACAAATAAAAACAGCCAAGGTGTGATAAAAATGCACACAAGGCTTAATAACAGGCGAAATATAAAAAAAAACAAGTTTTCCTAAATTAAATAGGAAAAAAGTGTCAGTCTCAGTCAAGATTTACAAAGCAGCTACAGTTGTTTCGATCAATCAGGCCTCATCAGACTCTCGAAATGAAAATAAAAACCTAATATATGTAACTTAAAAATAATTATAGCTTCGTATATAAAACAATATTAAGGTAATTTAAAATGAAAGTAAAAAACTATCGGAAAGTATTTCGGCCAGCTGCGTCTTCCACCCATGGGCGTGCAGTCTATGGAAGCAAGGTAAGCAGTGCTTCCCCAAAAAAAATTACAAAACATCTTCTAAAATGTAATTTTTGAAATAGGAAACCATTAATTTAGTTTATATTAAAAATGCTAAAATATTATCTTAATTATCAAGCCCATAATAAATGCGGCCTTGACTCCGACCCAGCCACAATAGAATATCGAATAGCTAGCTTCTCTGCAGCCAAGTCCTGTATGCTTGATTTCCTGTGAATCGAGCCAGAGGTTTAAGTGGTGGCGGAAGCTATCGTTGAAGTAAGTTCTTTGTTTGAATGGCTGTCCGTGTGTTGTGTGATACGTGTCGCGTCGTGCATGGTGCGATATGGAAGACAATTATACGGACATGGATATGCAAATACCGTCAACTTCGGCTGTCGGTAATAACGTTAAAAATGTTGAAGAATTTGGTAAGAAGAGTGTGTTTGAATGTGTGGTGTGTGTTTTAATAATGAAATATTTTCAACATTAAACTTCACTGATACGTTTGAAATAATTTCCAAAGGAAGGGCAAAACCGCCTATGAAAAATTTAACCACAAAAATTTTTATCCGGAAAAACAATACGAACAATTTAAATGGGTAGCAGGGTGTGAAAATATAAGTAAATTATTTTGTTGGCCATGTTTACTTTTTGAAAACGAAAAAGCACTCTGGAATAAAACTGGTTTTTCCGATTTAAACATTTTTCATAAAGCTGTAAAAAGACACATTATGTTCAATGCGCATCTATAGACCGTCATAAAAGAAAAAGTCTTCGGCAAAACCAGAATTGAACACGCCCTTAATAAACAGTTGTAAATTAGTCACCGCCAACACAATGAACTAATCGATAAAATAGGCAAATATTAAGAAGACTGATCGATGTTGCTTGCACACGGACAGCACGAATTGTGATTTAGAGGTCATGACGAAACAAGGGTTTCTTCAAATAGAGGAAATTTTCAAGATTTACTTAGTTTAATGGCTAAATATGATGATTGCTTAAAAAATCATTTAGAGCAGTCTAGCGTTTTTCGCGGAACGTCGAATCGAATCCAGAATGATTTAATTTCCGCTGTCGCAACCATTATTCTAAAAAGAATTAAGCAGGAGATTGGCGAGGCGCGGTTCATTGTTCTGGACCAAACAACTGATATCACTAATTTTAGCCAATTGGCTTTATATATTTTTTATAGATAATTATCTATGGTAATACGCTACGTTAAAACAGACGGAAGTATTCAAGAGCGATTTTTAGATTTTAAGAATGTATCCAAAAATCGTACAGCAGATGCATTATATACCGTAATTTATAACGTTACTGAAGATATTAATGTAGAGAAGAATTAGTTGCTCAAAGCTATGATGGAGGTGCACTGATGGCTGGACAATTAGGGAGTCTGCATGTTAAAGTTCGAGAAACTTTCCCAAGTGCTGTGCTTGTCCATTGTTTTCCTCGTAAATTAAATTTAGTTTTATCCCAGTCCAACAATCACATTAAAGAGTGTAAAGTATTTTTCGTTACTTTAAGTGGCATGGCTGCTTTTTTTCCGTCAACAAAACGTACACAAGCTTTGGACTCCATTGTCCACAAACGATTGCCCAAAGTAGCTCCTACTAGGTGGAACTATAATGGAAGACTTGTGTTAACAGTATCTGAAAATCGTGAATCACTGATTGAACTATTTGAGAATATAATAGAAAACAATGAAACGTGGGACTCAGAAGCAATAAATAGTTCGAGGGGGTTTTTGGACTGTTTGAAACGAGATTTTAATTTTAATTATTTGTTGAACATATTTTCAGAAATATTTCCATTTTCGGACAATGTTTTTAATATATTACAAACTAAACTTCTTCTTCATTATGGCCAGTTCTTTGACCGAGTGTTACTGCGATGTGAACTAAAAGTGATTTGCGAAACTGATGACATTAGCGCAAAAAATAACGCTAAGGAACTAATGCAATTTTTAAAAGACAAGGAGCTGGAAGATGACTACACCGAAGTGTCGAAATTGTGTGAATTAGTATTGACAATACCTGCCAGAAGTTCATCAGTAGAACGCAATTTTTCAACACGCATAAAAAATTTCGTGAGAAATTCAACGGGGCAGGAGAGACTTTCGCATACATCGCTGTTGACCATTGAAAATAAACTTCTCCAAAATATGTCGGAGCATCGACGTTTTTATGATGACGACATTGACGAATTTGCAAAAAAATGATCGAAGAATCGAATTACATTACAAATAGGTAAGTTTCTAAAAATTGCTTCCCTTTCTTAAAATTTCACCGCACGCCCCTGCTTCCACAAGGTTCTTCTGCAAAGTTAATAGATATTTAATTTATGGCGAGCTTATCCCAAAAACCATATTACGCTTTATATGACATAATTTGAGTTCTCAATTTGCAAATGCAATAATTCCCTGTAATTTCATTTTTATGGTACGAAATCGCCAGCTGATATTTAGTAGTATTTCTACGTCGAGATCTTAGTCTAATTCCTAGCAACTAATAAGTGAACAAAATTGCCTTAAGGTCTTCTACAAAAGGTGATGACATTCTAATTGGAATGTTTCTAAGTCACCTTCCAAAGGGGGAAATTCAACCTCATCAGAACCATGAGTAGATCAAATATTCTTTTGTTTGAATCTGCTTATGCACTGTTGATTGGCATTTATTAATTAGAGCACATGCAATACATATATGTAACCTTTGAGATTTCGAATTTAATAAAGTATTTCCAAACATTTTGAAAAGATATCTTAAATGCATATTGCGGTGTTCACTATCAATCCAATTTGGTAACCACATGAGAATCGCTTCTTCTGTTCTGAGTTGGGCTCAGTCTCTTAAAGGTTCAGACATGTCCACTTGAATCCCGATAAGATGTATACATTCTTGGGCATCGTGGTAACCGCGATTCAAAACAAAATAGCATGTGCATCAAATCATTTTCGTTGCTGGCCAATATCATATTCATATTCTTATTCGTGTTATAACATCACTGAGTTGCTAATAAGGCTAGCAGTAAAATAAGGTCCATAAAATATTAAAATGTCTTACTATAAAAGCAGGTTGAAGAAGGTATTGATTCTTGTGAATCGAACCGAAAAGACTGGCGTATATCACGAGAATTTTTATTTCTTTTTATCTAGTTGTCTTGCCTCTTATGGATTATAGTCACATAAGCAATTTGCAAAATCGGCGACGTGTTAATATACGTAATTGTCACTGTTTATGTGACTTTATCGCATTTTTATTTGTTAAAATCTCTTATTAGCCAGAGGAACTGTTACAGTTAAACGTGGTATAACAATTTTGCGATATGCATGTTAAGAAAGAAGGATGCTAAATTACAATATACATAATTTGCGATTCCTCTAAAGAACATATTTGATGTCCTCGAAACTAACATATTTAAAATAATTACATTGTCCACTTTGTATCAACAAAATAGGGCGAAGAGGATGGTCATGATACGTTTTCAAGTCCATTTTGGACTAGGCTACCTCTGAATAAATAGCCTTTTTTAATTATAAAGAATGTATTTTATTTGTGTACTATCGGTATATTCGATTAAATAAACCACGGTCAGTACTTACTAGACATAACTATAATTTTTCATATATTAATGAATCAAACTACTTCCAAAATATGAATGTTCATCTTCTTAAAAACAAAAACCCATTTATTAAATAAAAGATACTTTTTTATTCTTAGGACACAAAAATCCAATTTTTGCGGATTTATTTCGAAGGTTTGGCATTTTTTGCCTAATTTTAGCCAGCTAGTGGAATATAGACCCAAAGTAGTAGTAGAATTATTATGCTACAACTTATTAAGAATATTTTAATTATCATTTATGTTAACCGTTTATAAAAATGCCTCACATTAGTAACAACAAAAAATGATATTGTAGGTTTTAAAGCAACTTTGTGGGCATTTGCCCCACGCCTCGCATATTTTTATCTATTTTTTTTTGTAGCAGGGTGTTGTACAAACGCATCTTGATAACATGTCCAGGCCCGAATGCTCCATAACTTATTAAATTGTCTCAATTATTTCTATAAAGAGCTTTCTTTGACACCCTGCATCTTAAAAACTGGTCATAGGAATAGCACAGTTATATCTAAAATTACATAAAAATTGACAAGACGCGAATATTCCTTATAGTGGAATTTATATCAGTTTAATTTCTTCTTCTTAGGAGAAAGTATGTAAGTGTTCCACGTTGGAGGAGAAACTCCAATTGCTAGTATCTCATTTAAAGACTGACGAACACGTGACTGAATCGGGTGTTATTAGTGCCACCACTGCAACCCTAAATCGGATTAAGTTTTGTAGCAATTACAACCCTGCCATTATTAAGCTAAAATCCAAAGCAAAGTTATTTAAACCGACTATACTAAATGTTAAAAGTATACCAGAAGACTAGGGACTTGGACAATACTTTGAAAACCCCGTTGAAATAAAGGTAATTTTAATTATTTTCTTATCATATTTGAAAGGTACATGTATAAGAGCTTGTCGGATTTTTTAATTATTGTGCAGTATAAATCAACGATTGAAAACAGTAAATTTACGCCGAATTGCTATCGTATACTTTTTTAAATTCTTCATGAAATTTTAATATTTTTTGTTTAACATGTTATATGGCTAAAGTTGATTTTTTAATATGAAGCTTTTAAGAAAATTGTCAAATTTGATGCACATCTATGATTAGCAATATAACTCTTTTTTTTGCTTTTTCGCAAGTTATTCAAAATATCGAACTTTAAAATGATTGATGTAATGTATGACATGATGTAAGTTAAATATTTAATAAAATCACTTACTGAATATATAGACTAATGTACCCACCAAAATTATAAACAATATTATTTAAGCCAAATTAGAAATTCTTCATCACTTTTTTCATAAACACATGGCAGCTGTATAAATACTTTTATCTTGCCGGGACTCATCACTACGCCGATCGTAAAAGAAAAACATTAAATAATAGAAAACAATTGATTTCAAAATTTTAAAGTTTGTCAGTTTGTTTAACATGTATCCTAAAAACGAAAACAGTTGCGAAAAAGCCAAAAAAATTTTTTGTTTGTCAACGCAACAAATAATCTGAACAAATTTAAAAATAACTCTTATTTGTGCAACCAAAAATAAAATAATTAGCTTATGCACAAAATAAGCATGACATAGAGGACTGTTTTCGTGGTAGTGAAGATATCACACACAGGTGTCCAAATTTAAATACCCAACTTTAACACATTTACATAAATTATTTTAGTTTTCAACCCATTATATACCTATCTTTAATAGTTTTTGAAATATTTTAAAATTTCGGCACTTTTACGTAATTTAGCAAATTTTCAACTTAATTAATGTAGTAACAGACGTATATAATACGGAAAAAATAGTTTATTTTCTAAAATTAATTTCAATACATTCTGGGATAAATTAATTTTGAAATAGACGAAAAATAAATAACAACAAAAACACGTTTTTGACAATCCAAAGTGTTAGCTTCCATTTACTACAGATTTTTTTTTCATGGCTACTTTAATCAAGTTGCCAATTTTCTAAATCAAAGGGGAAATTTTAAAAAATTTCGAAAACTATTCAGGATAGATATATAATATATTTAACAAAAGTTGTAAATCTTTTTACGCTCTATAAAAATGTTAAAGTTCGCTATTTAAATTTGGACATCATATATGTGATATCTTGGATATTACAAAAGCAATCGTATGTTTATTCTGTGCGGAAGCAAAATACTTTACTTGTACAAATAGGCGTTATATTGCTAATCATAGATTTTCATCAAATTTAATTATATTTTTTTTAAACAAAATATTTAAGAAACTTTGGACATCTAACAGATTATACAAAATAATACAATTTCATGTAAAATCTTGAAATCAAATCAAATTCAATTTTAGTTCAAAAATGTAAACCTGTGTTTTTTTAATGTGCTCCGTATAATTGAAAATATTTTTAAAATGTCCGTACGTAACATATCTATACTATGGAAGATACAGTTTGTTTCTAAATTTTACCTATTCGGCGTTAATTTACTTTTTTCAATCACTATCGCCACTCTGTAAAGATAAAGAAATCCGTTGATATATGGTTAGCCATTAAAGCAAGTATTTCTTGTTTGTTTAATAAATATGTCGTTATTTGACAGTTTGGGTCATTAGCATCATCAGACATCGAAAATGACGTTCCATTCTCTACCTAGCAAGGAAATTTACAGAACTCTTTATAATAAATCTTAAATAGGGTATTTTACGATGGATAATACACTGGATAAATTTATCACCAATTAGATGTCATATAAGTATCAATTTATAGCAAATATTGATATATATATATATATATATATATATATATATATATATATATATATATATATATCAACAAATATTAATATGGTTTTATATATAAAAAATAATAAGTAAACTCTATTAAGGCACTGGAATAATTACTTAAGAAATTATCATTCTTTAGAGAGAACCGATTCTTCTGCATTAGTAAATTATATTCTTAGAAGTTGTACTACATTGTGGTTGTTGCGAAGTTAAGTTATATGAATTAATCTTAGGTAAGGTCTATATTGTTTTTTAAATTATTTTAAAATAAGTGGGTTTTTTTCTTTAATGATCATTTAAAAATCAAAAAATATCGTACGAATTGGGTCTACTTAGAATAAAACTATACACTATACACTATATACTTTTTTTCCAGAAATGTGAATAGTTCGCTTTTTGATGAAACATTTATATCGTTCTATTCTTCTTTCAAATAATCTTCCTATTGACTGAACATACATATGTATATTAATAGTCTATGTGTAAATTGAAATTTTTTTATTTCTCTGTGGGTTCTTTTCAATTTTCTGAACAAAATCGATAATTTTATCTATGGTATTTTGGCCCAATGTAATTTACCTTAAATAAGTGTTCTTGTAATTTTGCTACATGCAAAAGAATTATGATGAGTTGTCTAGTTAAACAGTTTCGGAGTTCTCAATCTTTTTTTCTCACGTACCACAATATATGTATCACGGATCGATCGCGTACCTCAACTATTAAAAATTTTGTTAGTGTAGAGATATTTCTCGGGAAATATATATCTGCTTGCATACCACTTTAGAAATAGAACTCCTGTCCTAGGTTAATTTTTACGAGGACCAACTCAGTTTTCAGAATATCAAACTAGTATTACTGGACTAAGGAAATAGCTCCTTAAATGTCTTAATATTATAATTATAAATCACCTTATATAATTTAATACTATAAAAAATGATGATTTTATTTATCTTTATTTCACAAGTTCTCAAATTTTTATTCGTCATAAACCAAAAGAAATATTTACGTATATTTATTTAATATTAAGAATTCCAAATATTGTGCTGCAATTATTGATTTATTTATACAATAGTATTTGTAATTTGTATACTAGTGAAACTTGAAATATTTTATAGGTTGTCGATGGAACTCATACTTCAATACTGCGGAACAAAGAACTTGCGGAGATAATAATGAAAAATATCAAAATATAAAGTGAAAAAAATGTGAAATAAATTTATATCTCTGTTATTTATCAAATGTAATTAAAAGAATTATCGTAATTTGTTGCTGTTTATTTTTAACATTTACCCCTAAAAAAATTTAAAATGCTTTAAGTTAGTTTTTTATTGAAATCTAAATAATAGGAATATGTGGGAAGACTGCAAGTTAATTTAAGTCACTTCCATGTATGTCGTTAATGTTAACTTAATCTTACTTTTGCGACAATTGTTTTGCTGAGAAGCAACGATATTTTTTACATTTCTTACGCGGTATTTTGTTACATATTTTATCTTTTCTCCTTTCTACCGTGTCATCTATGAGTAGAAATACCAAGGCTCTTTTCCGGAGAGAATAGCCCACATGTGCAATACGTTATTTTAACCTAATATAAAATATAAATAGAATCTGTCTAACCCAAATTTATCACCCAATCAATCAAATCATGCTTGGCCCAGTTTTATCACTCAAATAAATATAATTTAACCCTTCTATGTCACATTTTTAAATGTAAATAAAATATTCCTGTAATTTAACCAATTAGTTACTTTGCAATTTCCAGTAACCCAACAATAGCCATATAGATTCTGACCAAACCTCCGTACGTCATTTTTAGGTACGCATCGACTGCCTAATATTTGCAACACAATATTTTGAAACTAACAAATGGTCGAATAAATTACACTGTCACTATTAATACCCATTTGAGTGATCACTAAATATAATAGAATACCCATACTGGACGGATCAGCCGTCCACTGGGACACTAGTCGCCGTTGTTGGTACTACCCCTGCTGTTCATCGTTAAAAGGATGATAGAAATCAGTTTAAAAATAATAGAATCTCCTAATCCTAAAGCTTGAACATTTGAGAATTTGTGAGTTTATATAAATCTTGAGATACCGTATGTTTTGAAATGTATTGGTAAAATATCGGGTTATATCTACACCTTAGATACTTGTTTTATTTTTTAACTACATTGTCTAGGTCTCTACTCTTATTATTTTATTCTTAGTATACCTTTTATGAATATCGTTCATACACCTTCAAAATTCACATTATCTTATTAGAGAATGCCTACAGTTCTAAAAATTGAATTGTTTGTAAAACAAGCTCTAAACTCGCCACATTCGATTATCAGACTGCGGTAAAAATCAACCTGATCAAAACATGTTGCTGAAATAGACGGAAAACGGTACAACTACTATACGGATTACAGTTATTGGAGGATTATATATGAACCATTTTTACCTCACAACTTATTGTCTAAGTTTTTAACTTAAGTTATCATTAACTTCTTTTCACGTTCAACTGTTTAAGCTTCTTATTTCAAACTTCTCCTTTCTACCTCTCATATTTTTTAGAACTAATTTCTTTCTACATTCGATAATAAATCTTTCATCTCCCCTCTATGTTCAGCTTTTTTACATTTCAACAATTGTCTTATATCTCCTAAAGCTAAATGCTCTCTACGCTCAACTCTTTCTGCTTCTCACAACCAAGCTGTCTTATATTTCATAAAATAACTGCCCTCTACACTCGACTATTTGTTACCTTCAGCAATATTGCCTTAGTTAGGAAAACAAATAGTTAGGTAGCTAGCTAGATAGGCAGATAGATCGATTTCAGATTAAATTCAAATAAATTTTAATTCTGTTCCATAAAAATTACATTCTGTTCATTTCATAAGCATTTAAACATACATTTTACACATAATATTTTTTTAAACAGATAAATCGGTAAATCTGTGTCGATAAAAGCAAATATCTCGCGCTAAACTCAGAAATACACGGCTTGTATTGCAGTCTCGTGTTGCGAGGCATTTGCAACTATCAAAACAAGATAAGCGGCTATGGAGCGGTTGGAGACAGAGGCGCAGAATAGAAGGAATAGGTAAATTATAAACCACATTAAACCAAGAGTTATGCGCTGAAAATTTTGAAATACTTTAAGTTTTGTAACTTAATGATAAGGCGAATAGGCCCTTTTAGAGAATCTTATGTTTCAGGATGAGTCTTCATGATATAAAGACTTGAAAAATGTATCGGATCTATCCGCCTAATTTGCAAATATTATTAAAAATTGCAAATATTAATAAAAAAAAACTTTGCCTAATAATAAGAATATATTTCAAATTAGGTTGCCGACAACTTATGGTAATATTAATGTTTAAAGTTATCAGAGAATTTTTGAAGCCAGCGGTGGCTCGGTTTTTGGGGAAGATTTAAATTTTAAATTAAATTCAACCTGAAGATGTTTTGTATGAAAATGCTTTATTGTGCTTATATTTATTTCATAGTACTACTGATTCTATAATAAAACCACAATAGAGTAAATCTGTATATTTACACGCGAACGCCGCGTTACATATTGGCTAATTTTAAATTTCTGAAGCAACAAAAATAGTAAAAATCGGTAAATTTCTTTTACCCGGAATTTCCCTTGTTATGAATATTTCCTTTCATTAGGACTAGTAAAGTGAAACTTAATTTAGTTTTGCACATAGTCATTTAGTATACTGTCTTAAAATATTTTTATTGCGCGCCATTTTGTTCCACCCACCATATTTTACCAGTTTCTACCTGAGCCACACTTATATTTTGAGCATGATTTAAAATAAATTGATTTTTTACTTCTCGCGTAAAAGGGAAATATTGTAATGGTGAAAAAATCACCCCCCAATATTTTTTCAGATCTTTACGTTTGAGGGTCCCTAGATTCCGAAAAACATGTTTTCTCAATTCCGTCGGTCTGTCTGTCTGTCTCTTGGCGGCATAACTAAAAGGCTACTTAACCGAATTACTTCAAATTTTGGTCAAAAATTAAAGATCGTATGAGGATGACATGGTAACATTTTGGTAAAAATGAAATATGGAAAAACAAAATGGCGGCGTAGTGAAGTGTAAAATAATTTATTACTAAAAATATATTTATTTAATTTATCTAAAATTTTTCACAAAAGTCAAGTATTAGGTAAGAATCAACAGGTAAAATTTGGATACGAATCCAAGATGACGGAACAGAATGGCAGCTTGACAAAATATTTAAAAATTCCGCTTGAAAAGATTATTTAATGGACTAATTTCAAATTGTGTGCCATAAGTAATTGTGGTATAGAGAAGAACTAATAAAATTGTAGTACTAATTCAAGATGACGGAACAAATAAATATTTATAATCGTGAAAAAATCACCCTTTCAAACATGTTTTCTCAATTCTGTCGGTGTGTTTGTCGATTCGTCTGTACGCGTCTAAAAAACTACTACTAACGTCAATGCTCGATTGACTTCAAATTATGGTCAAAAATTAAGGATCATATGGGAATGACCGAGGGAATGATCTGGTAACATTCCGGATAAAATCTAAAATGTCAAAACAAAATGGCGGCCTAATTAAATGTTAAAAAAATTATTACTAAAAAAGTACTTATCCAATTTATCCAAATTTTGCAAGAGCAGAATCAGGTAAGTATTGTGTAGAAATCTACTGGTAAAATGTTGGTACGCATCCAAAATGGCGACTTAATAGAATATTTAAAAATTCAGCCTGAAAATTGTGGTATTAGTTCAAGATGACGGAACAAAATGGCGGCCAAATAAAATTTACCTAATCGTGAAAAAACCTTCTAAGATTTTACATATTATCAGTTTTTAGTGTCCCCAGATGTCAAAAAATATTTGTATCAATTCCGTCGGTCCGTTTGTCTGTCGTATGTGGTATAATTTAAAAACTACTCATCAGAGCCACTTCAAATTCTAATCAAAAATAAAGGGTCATATAGGGATGACCTGGTAATATTTTAGTAAAATTGAATATGCCGGAACAAGATAGCAGACTAGAGAATCGTTAAAAAAATTATTATTAAAAATTCTTATTATTCAATTTCCACAAATTTTGCTCAAAAAACAAGTATTACTTATAGGAATAAACTGATAACATAATAAAATATTTCAAAAATCGGCCTGAAGAAACTACTCATTAGATTAATTTCAAATTCAACATTGTGTCAATGTAAAAAATACTTACTGAATTTGTTTTAAATTATGCCCAAAAATCAAGTGTGGCATAGATAGAAATCGGTAAAATATTGATAAGAATTCAATATGATGGAACAAAATGGCGCCCAATATAAATGTTTAAAAAATAGTATATATATGTTTTATTAATTGTATTATGTGCTGAACTAAATTAGGTCACACATCACTCTTTCTAATAAAAGGACGGACTACGATAACGAGGGAAGTTCCGGGTAAAGGAATTTCACCGATTTTCTAAGAACGTCATTTTATACCGTCATTTTGAATGCCTATCCTTGTATCATATTCAATTTTGCTGCAAGATAATAAGTCAATTGAATAAGAAGATTTTTTACATCGATTTTTTTAGACATTTTATTTGGCTGCCATATTGTCTTTCCGTCTTGAATTCGTACCACAATTTTATCAGTTAATTTCTATATGACCCTTAATGTCCAAAACTTAAATTTATCTAATAAGTAGTTTTTAGACTGATTTTTTTTTAATAATTTATTAGGCCGCCATTTTCTTTTGCTGTTTTGGATTCATACCAAAATATTTCAGGTTGATTCCTTGGTTTTTGCTCAAAATTTGAGATGAACTAGGTAATTAAATTTGTTTTATAGTAATAATTTTTTAACATTTCACTATGCTTCAGTTATATTAGATTTTTACCAAAATAATACCAACTCATCCCCATATAACCCTAGTAGTTCTTAGTTACGCCGCGAACTGACAGATAGAGAAATGGAATTGAGCAAAGATATTGTTTGGCATCTAGGGACGCCAAAACTTAAATATAGTTATGTACAGTGCGGGACACGAAAGAAAACCGGCCGGAGTCAATCGGTTTAGGAAGGTCGGCCAAAAAAATCTCTTTAAACCAGTGGTGTCCCGTCGTTCTTTAAATAATATGGCACTCCTTTTTTACTATACGCACCTCAGATAATTAAAAAATGTAACTATGCTTAATGAACCTTTATCTATATTTGTCTGTTTTCTTTCGTATACCGCACTTCTATATCTCTTTTGTGTTGCAAAAACGGCGAACTTTCGAATTTTAAAATGATTAAATTTTGATTTTTCTTGACCTATAAATATATTTTTTCTTGAGTTCTGTCATTAACGGTTCCCGGGCTACTGCCTACGTCCACTATTATTAGACCAGTATAGTGATACATGATTTACAAGTCCAAATTTTACAAGGGCAGCCAGCATCAGATCCACTAAACGAGATTTCTCAAACGTTTAATTTATGCAGTTCAACTTTGGGCTACTCGGATATGCCAAAAGTGGCCGTCTGTCTCCGTTTGTCGTATTACTTTACACAGAGGCCGTCATTGTAAAGTACTATACAGGGCATTTCCGAATTGCGTACTGATGTTAAAGGGGATGTTTTTATGTCCTAAAAGTCTTAACTTTTGAGATACAGGATGGTAAAGTTTAAAAAATATTTTTTTTCATTCCAATTCTGATGCTACTGTAGATAACTGCATGAAATTTGATACACGTCTTCTATGCATTAACGAGCATACGGATTTACCCAAGCTAATTACATATGCACGTCACTGGTAGAATCTGATTGTTAATAAAAAATGCCCTTTTATGCATAAGAAACGTGTATGAAATTTGACACAGTTGTTTATCTATAATAGCATCAGAATTAGGATTTTAAAAAAATCTCCAAAGTTAAGACTTTTAGGTTCATATTAAACTTTTTTCTTAAAAAGGTCCAAGAATCACCCTACTTTAACATTAGCACGCAATTAGGAAACGCCCTGTACTTCACAATAATGCCCCCTGTACAAAATAATACGACAGCCGGAGACAAACGGTCACTTTTGGCATACCTGAATAGCCCAAAGTCGAATTGCATACGTTAAAATTTTGATAAATCTTGTGCACTGGAATCAGTGCTGGCTCCCCTACCATAACTACATTAATATGTTAATTGAAAAATATGCGTTCTGTAGTTTTTCAAATATTAATTGCAGTTGTCCTATAGTTGTCATCCTGTTTGTTGTTTCTGCCATCGGCCATTACCACAATAACATTTCTTTTATCTGCAGGTAGAATTATACATTATTTTTGGTGGTTAAGGCCCTTTAGAGCTGATCTGTGGCTGACAAGTTGAATTTTGGTGAATTAGAGTCCAATATTGGAAACCATTTCTTTTTCATATATAAGTAACATGGAGGATTTAAAAGTTTTCTTTCGCAGTTAAAATAAAATAGCTGATTAGAACATTCTATACTTTAGACTGATTATCTGGAAAGGGGGGGGTGTAACCCCTTAAATTGATGCAGTTAAGGCCTTTATTGTTCGTGTATATCATTTTGAAATATATATAAATCAAAAAGTATCGGAAGAACCAGTTGTAACCAACTCACAAACATGTATACGCTATATTTTTCTTTCAAATAACATATCGATCGCTAACGTACACTTTTAGGATTCATATTGGGCACATATTTTGTCTATGGGTAAATTTAAAATTCTTGGTTCTCTGTAACTTTTGTAAGTTATTTTAATTTCCTGAACAAAATCAATAATTTTGTGGACCTGGTGTATTTTGTCACTGTCGGCTTACCTACTATTTCGAAGCAGCGATTGGATTGTGATGCATAGTATTTTATCAATTTTTGACAATGATGAAATAGTCACATGGTATTTCATTTGCTTTAAATCAGTGATCTTATGCAATATACAATAGAATTATTACGACTCATCGTGTATTGATAAACCTTACGTTATCAAAGTTAGGTGTTTAGTAATCTGATATACTTAAGAACTAATAAATAATTAATTGTTTTCTTCTGACCAGTTATAACAGAAAAAGTTTGCTCATTTGGTTTAAATTTTATATTATTTCCATTTTGAATTGTGATATGAGATACGTTGCCAGTATGCGACTATTAACCTTTATTAGTTTGGAAATATTTTATGATTGCATATAAAATCTGAGTTGAGTTGTGTAGTATTAACAAGTCTAACTTTATGAGGTTTGATACCGGACCGTGGACCTCCACATGAGTATCACTGGCCCAATGAAATACCTTCTTAAATATTTTACTATAATGATAAGGTACTATAAATCAGCTTGTATAAAGTAACAGCCCAGATAAAACCAGACCAGATGCGAAAGACTGTCAAATTTATCGTTTAGTTTCAATGACCTTGACGTGTCAGATTTAAGCGACCTGCACCATCATGTCTTTAAAGCTATTGCAACGTGTGTTTAGAAAATTGCCCGCACCAATGCTGTTCTATGCAAAATGTTTTAATACTATACTTCCCCATCTGTTGGAGATGTGAACGTGATATTTTATTTTTTACGAAATTTACAGACCAGGTGCCTATATCATGTAAAATATAAATTTTATTTTATACATATTTATCGTCATTGTATAGCCTTTTCATGTCGTTTCTATGACATGTACACACACATTTATTTCAAAATGATCCTCGCACAGTTTGTAATTATTGTAGTTCCATTAAAAATAAAAATCAAGATTACTTGGTTAAACCTATTTATAAAATTACGACACAATTCTAAACAAGTAATATGTTGTATAATATACATTTAGATATACTCACTTTTGACGATTTTTTGGGCACAATAATAAAGTCTTTACTCCACTATCTTTGTTAAAACAAAACAAGTAAAGACGCTTATAACCAGGCATTTTCGCTCTAGCAAAGTAAAACGTCTCTATACGTAGGTATAATTATTTTTTTTTACATTCTCACATAATAACAAATAAAAATAAATTAAAAACATCCAGACAGACACTGACAGAAATAACCATACTACACGTCAGTTGAAAGACACATTACCGAGGCGGCCGTGAAACTTTATAACCATCGGTCACCGTACTGGTTGCCAGGCGGCCTGCCGCTCGGTTCCCCACTACTTTGTTCTCCATCGCATGAGGCACCGGCGATACGGGAGTTTACGCATCAGGTCTGGTTTTATCTGGGGTAACACTTTAAAAATAGAGATGTTGCTTTTATTGTTTGTATTTATTTTACAAGTTTTCGCAAATGTGTATATCTAATAAATTAATTTAATAAAGGACATTCCGTAACTTGTTGCTGTTTATTTTTTATTTTTGCCCCAAAATAAAATTTTAAAATGCTCGAATTAGAGTTTTCTTGACAACTAAATCGGTAAAATATCTGGGAATACCGCAACACTGAGTACGTGTATATTGAATCGTATCGTATATTAAAGCGCATTTACTTGATCGGATATAGATCAACTCAATTCAGGATTGAACGGACTTCTTTTTTGATTCTATAAAATCCAACAAAGACAGAATGATAGAAAAAAAAAGATAACAGATGAAAGTTACCCTGCTGTATCCTAAGCTTACATTTGCGTCGAATATTTCGTTGAGAAGTTACGTTTTTTTTTACATTTTTTACGCGTTTTTTTGTTGTATGTTTAAATTTTTCTTTCCTTCTTTCTGTAGTATCAGCTGAATCCGCATGAATCACAAAAACGATTGTTGCATCCGCTTTTACTAGGTCCAAGTCATTTAAAAAACAAGAGTAGCTTTAAAATTTGCAACCGCTTGGATTTTCGTACCTAAGCATGAATATCGGTTTCGGTTCCCACGAAATTTTTTATACGTTTGATCGATTATTTCATAAAAGAGGCGTCTGTATGATGTTTGAACATCTCCCACCTTGTCTGTTCGAAGACGCTTGGCTTGTGGCTCTACATTTAACGTCATCGCTTTCTCCCAAAATAGGTCAAAGTCATTTCTTTTTTGGCTTAACATGGGCTTAAAATCATCCACTTTTTTTAGGAAAAAGCAATATCATTTGTTTTAGTTTGTAATATATTAAAAACATTGTCCGAGAATGGAAATATTTCTGAAAATATGTTCAACAAATAATTAAAATTAAAATCTCGTTTCAAACAGTCCAAAAACCCCCTCGAACTATTTGTTGCTTCTGAGTCCCACGTTTCATTATTTTCTATTATATTCTCAAATAGTTCAATCAGTGATTCACGATTTTCAGATACTGTTAACACAAGTCTTCCATTATAGTTCCACCTAGTAGGAGCTACTTTGGGCAATCGTTTGTGGACAATGGAGTCCAAAGCTTGTGTACGTTTTGTTGACTTGGAAAAAAAAGCAGCCATGCCACTTAAAGTATCGAAAAATACTTTACACTTTTTAATGTGATTAATGGACTGGAATAAAACTAAATTTAATTTATGAGCAAAACAATGGACAAACACAGCACTTGGGAAAGTTTCTCGAACTTTAGCTTGCAGACCCCCTAATTGTCCTGCCATAATATCTAACTAACTAAAACTAATTTTTTCTATCCATTAATTTCTTTCTAGTAACGTTATAAACTACGGTATTTAATGCATCTGCTGTACGATTTTCGGACACATTCTTAAAACCTAAAAATCGCTCTTGAATCCTTCCGTCTGTTTTAACGTAGCGTATTACTATAGATAATTGGCTAAAATTAGTGATATCAGTTGTTTCGTCCAGAACAATAGCAATGAACCGCGCCTCGCCAATCTCCTGCTTAATTGTTTTTAGAATAATGGTTGCAACAGCGTAAATTAAATAATTCTGGATTCGATTCGACGTTCCGCGAAAAACGCTAGACTGCTCTAAATGATTTTTTAAGCAATTATCATATTTAGCCATTAAACTTGAAAGTAAATCTTGAAAATTTCCTCTATTTGAAGAAACCCTTGTTTCGTCATGACCTCTAAATCTCAATTCATGCTGTCCGAGAAAACAAACAACATCGATAAGTCTTCTTAATATTTGCCTGTTTTTATCGACTAGTTCATTGTGTTGGCGGTGACCAATTTCCAACTGTTTATTAAGGACGTGTTCAATTCTGGTTTTGCCGAAGACTTTTTCTTTTATGACGGCCTGTAAATGCGCTTTGGAAATAATGTATATTTTTACAGCTTTGTGGAAATTGTTTAAAGCGGAAAAACCATTTTTATTTCAGAGACCTTTTTTATTTTCAAAAAGTAAACATGGCCAACCAAATAATTTACTTATATTTTCACACCCTGTTAGATATATTTTTGTGGTTAAATTTTTCATAGGCGGTTTTGCCCTTTGGAAATTATTTGAAGCTTATCAGCGAAGTTTAATGTTGAAAATCCCTTTATTATTAAGACACACACCACACATTCACAACACTCTTCTTACTAAATTCTCCAACATTTTCAACGTTATTACAGACAGCCGAAGTTGACGGTATTTGCATATCCACGTCCGTATTATTGTCTTCAATATCGCACCATGCACGACGCGACGTACGTATCACACAACACACGGATAGCCGTTCAAATAAAGAACCTACTCCAACGATAGCTTCCGCCACTAATTAAAGCAAGCGACTGAAATGCCAAAATTGCAAACAGCCGGTGGAAAGTTCAATAACCTCTGGCTCGATTCACAGGAAATCAAGCATAGAGGACTTGGCTGCAGAAAAGCTAGCGGCCCGCATAGGTTCTATTCGATATTCTGGGTCGGAGTCAAGGCCGTATTTATTATGGGCTTGATAATTAAGATAATATTTTAGTATTTTTAATATAAACTAAATCAATGGTTTCCTATTTCAAAAATTACATTTTAGAAGATGTTTTGTAATTTTTTTTTGTCAATCTAAACGCAACAAATAATCTTAACCCGTTTAAAAATACACAAACTTACTGGAAATCCTGTTTACGTTTTAAGGTCTCGTCAGGAACATTATGTATATCAGGTCAGGTGCATATACTCATGACTACTTGTTGCTTATCGATGTATGTAGTAGTCAACAGGCATAAAATGCGGATTTACGCACTACGTCGATTAATAACCACACCAGCTGCTTCATGCGTCCTCGACTTGCCTTAATCACACTCTTTTTTCTTCAATGGTGAATAGGTGCGCTTATTTTTCACTTAAACTGATTTTATTTGAAACTAATTGCTGACTTTTGGCCTCGGTAAAACTGGATTTCTTTATAAGATATAAGCGTTAATTGAAGGGAAAAAGAATTCGTGACACAAAAGGTTCCGAGATGTAGCTGCCAACACCGTTGCCACTAAGGAAGGTGTCCGAGATTTTACTTGGCACTGCCAGTCGTTTACAGCGGAGAAAGAAAGCCATGCCATGCCGTAGGGCCGAAGACCAGTGTTACCATTGGCAGGGAAATTTCCCCAGATCAGATTTTAATTACGTATCAAACACGAATAACCTTATATAAAAATCATAAAATAACAAACGTTTTGTTTTGTTATTTGAAACATTTTAAAATGAAATGAAAATGAAATTTATCTAGTTTATTTGTGGGGGGATATGAATATATTGTAACTGTCTAATTTTCCTCTCATTTGTGTATGTTCGCATTTTTTTTGGAAATATGATACGTAGGTTTTCGTTTTGAATTTTAATATTTTGACACTGCTTTTTTAAAAAGATCGCCGAAGAACCGAAACGTGTACAGTATTTTATTAAATTATACGTCAATGTTAAGCTTCTATTATACTTGTATTCATACATTAGAGAATCGTATTAAAATCAGGAATAAATTTAATATTTTGAAGACCTGAGGTTTTTTTTGAAAAAAAGCTCCGACCTTTCGTTTTTATTTTATTTTTTTTATTTTTAAAATTATTTGTTAAAGTTTCTTAAAAGAGCAGAACATATACCAATTTTATTATTTTAACAATCCCTATATTTTGGTATTTTTAGATTCTGCTCAAAATGTTGCACATTTTTTATGTTCGGCCATCTTGAATTACTTCCACAATTTTACTAGTTGACTCTTATATGACAATTAGTTATGGCACACAATTTAAAATCAATCCATTAAGTAGTTTTTCCGGCTGAATTTTAAATATTTTATTAAGTCGCCATTTTGTTCCGCCTTCTTGGATTCGTACCAAAATTTTACCAGTTAATTCCGACATAATACTATGATGTTTGTATAGAATTTGAGATAAACTGGATAAGTAATTTTTTACTAATAATTTTTTTAACATTTCACTAGGCCGTCATTTTGTTTCGCCGTATTGGATTTGTACCAAGATATTACCATGTCATCCCTATATGAGCCTCAATTTTTGTCCAAAATTTAAAGGTTTAATAGTTTTTTAGCTATGCCGCGAACAGAGA
The DNA here is from genome assembly GCA_030620095.1 of Kuschelorhynchus macadamiae. Lineage (NCBI taxonomy): Eukaryota > Metazoa > Arthropoda > Insecta > Coleoptera > Curculionidae > Kuschelorhynchus > Kuschelorhynchus macadamiae. Next base: position 448,008 of record JAUTXW010005246.1, on the reverse strand, counting down.
AACAGACAGACAGACAGACCGACGGAATTAAGAAAACATGTTTTTCGATATCTGAAACGCGAAGATCAGGGGGTGATTTTTTTCATAATTGCAATACTTCAATGTTACGAGGAAAGTAAAAATACATAGACAGTCCGCAAAGTCTGTCAAATCCTCGCAACGTGTATACTGCCCTTAATAACTTTAACATTAGGCAATTAAAACATAGACCTATTCCTAAAAGATTAAGTGATGCCAACGAAATTAATAATCTTTTAAGTACTTACTTACAAACTATTTCGAATTGCAATGATAAAATTATTTTTTACAGTAACACTAACTTTAATCAACAATTAAATTTCTCTTAAATTAACGGACATCTTCGAAGTAACCGATGTCTAAATCATATTAAAACCAATACAACCGGTGTAGGCAAAGTATCTCCTTTAATGTTAAAGTAGTGCACCCGAATAACTGATAAATAAATTACGCATATTTTTAACTGCTGCATAGAAGCAAATTATTTTCCAGACCAATAGAATATTGTTAGCTTCGATAAATTCCTCAGGATTAAAAGAAAAGTATATTTGGGTATCATCAGCATATGCTGTCAGATTGTTTTAAATATAACTTAAAAGAAAATTGGTTAGTTGCCGCAAAATTTAATTTTATCATGACATTTATTAGTAGCATCCTGGAAAAATTTGGCAAAATAGGTATATATGGCTTTCGGATCTGAAAGACTAACAGGTAAATCCATTTGACTGGTGTTATTACATTGAATGTTATTCTATTATTTTCTAATGCTATTGAATTTAGGTAGTTTTCCTTTCCACGCTTGATCATAGATACAGTAAGGTTTCTCAGATGTCAGTAATTACTCCAGTCCTCCCGAGATTTAGAAATTTTATGTTTTTGCACAGCATTAGATTTATCTTTGATTAACATTCTTATATTGGGAGTTAACCACTCTGCTTTAGGTTTAGTTATTTTACGTGTCAGTATTGACAAAATTATTAAAAATAGTTAGTCTTTGATCTATACTGTTATTATTAAATACTGAAAACTAATCAAGTGCTGAAAGATCGGAGATAAAATTTTCATAGTTAAAATGATCAAAAGAACCATACGTAATTATTTTTGGAATTATTCTGTTTTTAAGAACTAAAATTTCACAAAAAGTCAGTCGTTGGTCGGAAATCAAATCTGCATCAGTTACCCCAGAGCTTTTTGGGATTAATAAAGAAGAGATAAATATAGCATCAAAGTACTGGAGCTTCCAGAAACTCGTGTTGGTTAGTTGATTATTTGAGTGATATTATAAGTATTGAAGCATGCTAAAACAAGGTTAGGTATATTGAAAAAATTAATATTAACAAGACATACAGGGTTATTATGAATACAACATATAAAGGAGAAAATATTGTCTATGTCTTCAAAAAATTAATCACACCGAGTATTTGGTGGTCTATATATAGCTCGTATACAATAAAACTTGTTAGATAGTATTTATTTTAGCAATATGAATTCAGTTGAGTCACTTACTACAAAGTCGAATAGAATTTCACTACATGCAAGTGTACTTCTTATATAAGCCATTATATAGTAGCAGTATCTTTACGAATAATTTTATGGCCAGGAATCGTAAATGATTCTGGCGGGATGCCGGTATGCAACATCCGTTCACTACCGTTGTTCTGAAAAGAACAGCTTTGCAAACGTTTCGCAAAAATCACAATTGGCATTTTCAACGTCAAGAAAACTGTCCTTTTCAGAACGACAGTAGTGAACGGATATACACCCAAAATGAAAACACATCCGTGAAGTACTAAAAATCAACACTATACACCTCTACGGGGAGGACATCTTCAAGACAATCAGGACTTATTGGAAACTGAGAGGTAAGAAAACTAATCTTTTATGTGATCTACTTTTACACGGTTGTCTTATCATACTTAAACTATAAAAACCAACACAATAGTTTAAAATGTTAATGAGGTATTATTAAGAAAAGAAATCCATCAAACTAGAAAACAACTAGCCGAAACAAAGAAAGAACTTTTAAAGTTACACCCTAAACTAAGTAACAGCATTCACCCTTTATTGTGGAATAGCATAGAAACTCTGGCTTTTTGGCAAACAGAATCAAGTAAGAATATTAAGACCGATAAACTTTCGAAAAAATATGAGAATCTCCTAAGAAAGTCGACTCAGCAACAAGTATCATCAATATATATCGATAAATTAGCGCGTAATATATCATGCTACAATCTCTCAGAAAGTAAAAAATCCGTACTGAGTAAGGGTTTTAGTATTAGGATATCTCCTAAGGAAATCCCTAAAGAAGTAATAATAGCTGGAGTGGAAGCTGTCCTTTACTCCTCCGAAGAAACAAAAGCAGAGGAAATTCGGCAAGAAGTAGCAAGAATTTTAAGATCAAGCAAATCCCCAGAACCAAACATAAATACCACTGAACAAAAAGTCCTAACAAACCTTCGAAAAAATAAAGACATAATTCTTCCAGCAGATAAAGGAAACGCAACTGTGGTTATGAATACCCAAGACTACATAAAAAAATGCAGGATATCCTAGAAAGCAATTGATATAAGCCTGATCCAAGGGACTCGACTACATACCTAGAAAAAACAACTAAATATAAATTAAAATGTTCGCCGATAAACCCCAAAATTCAAAAAAAATCATACCACGGGAAAAGTCGAACAGATATCCTAAACTCTATGGTTTACCAAAAATACACTAACCAGAGGCGCCTATCGGGCCTATTGTTAATTACCCGCTACAAAAGGGAAAAATATCTTAATGAAATTATGCAGCCAGCAGTCAAAAAAGCTGATTCGTTTGTAAAAAACTCGTAGCATTTAACTCGAATTATAGGAGACATCGTTCTTGAAAAAGACGATATCATAGCAAGTCTAAATGTCAAATCGTTGTATTGACAAATATACAATAATCGGAAAAATGTAAACAACGCATTTTTTCCAATTTGGTATTTTTTTTCAGCGGTTTTA